>JAFIRS010003172.1:0-151930 GCA_018342105.1 Gonioctena quinquepunctata | reverse complement strand
AAAAGGAAAGATAAAGAAGGGTATGCCCTTCACGAAAAGTTGAAAAAAAAATATTTAGTCGCCGAACCCCGCCCCGATGAAATATTCTTCATCAGATAAATTTGAATCTTTATCAAAAAAGCGGATTTGAGATCCAACATCCAAACGTCCAAGTCTTTGCCATCCATGTTTTTAAGCCCATAAACCAAGTTCAGATTGAAACTGACCATGCCTCCCTTATTTTCCCATAATTTATCTAACCCTTCTGCTTTGACTAGTGGGCCGTAAAACTTTCTCAGTTTGACTTTACTATAAGCACGGAAAGGTTCCTTTAGTGGCAGATGCCTTGTCTGTTGGGTTGTAAAATTTTCCGTTATCGATGTCTCTTTTTCACCCGGGATGCAGGGTTTAATTCCATGACCCAGAAAATAAAAAAAACCCGGGAAAGCTTATTCCCTTCCGGTCGAAAACGGTATTACTCAAAACATATCTTTTCCCCCCCAAAACTAGTTAGTAATCAACTGTTTGGGAAAATATTTTACCTTCTGCCAATCGGCAAAAATTTTTTTTAAGTTTTATCATGATAAGAAACTGCTCCCATTTGGGGATATAAAAACCCTTTTCGTATCTTAGAATTATTTTTACTGGCCAAAAATTCCAAAGTTTATGGATGTTACGAAATGTCCTGTTTTGGCTTTAAAGTTCAATTTACCTCAGGGGTCTTTGGGATTTTACAAAATGAAAATTTTCCCTTTTCCCAATGTTTTCGGCAGATTTGTTAGGTCTATCCTAGGTCCAAAAATGGTAACCATATGTTTTGGTCGTCGAACGGTTTACCCAAAAATGTCTTAGTTCATCCAAGTCTAAAGCTATCTCGAAAAATATTAAAATTCATTGAAAATAATGTATTTTTTTCTATGGTGTGCCTAAATTTTTTTGTGGGCAATGGAAGCCCAAATTTTTTAGCAAAGAATTTAAAAGTTAATGAAGTTATGAGTTCAAAAAAAAGAAAAATTATAATTTAATTTTAAAATTTGATTAACCATTTTTTTAACCATAAAACAATCCCTTTTTTTACCCTTTGAAAAAAAGGGGTATTTTCCCTTTTTAAATTTTTAGAAACATTCCGTTACAGGAGATTTTTTTGGAAAATTTCAGAAAACTCGTGCCCCAAGTTCCCCTTGTGCAACACCCCTTACTTTTGAAACAGTTACGACAAGATTTAACGGTATTTTTTCAAACCACATCCAAAAAAAAAAATGGACCGGGTTTTCACATTCAGAAAGTATGACCAGCCAAGTCACAATTCCAACATCGGGTTGATAAAGGAGAGATATTTGAACCAGGAATGTTCTTCCTAAAATTCACGGAGGGGGCGAGCAAGAAAACGAAGGGACCCGCTCCCCTATAGGGGCTACTTCAGGTTCTAATAAACCAGTACCACGACTAGGGGGTGCTTTATAACGATCAGCCCATAAACGGGTTCTTCCAATCTTTTTCAAAATCAGAAAGTTCAGTGACAGTTTTGGATCTTGTAAAACCAAGGACGAAATGAAAAAGGTGAACAAATTTCTACGAATTTTGCGAACTCTAGTCTCTTCATCTGGTTTGTTAGATAAACGTTTAAAAAAGACCTTCCATAGAAGAAATAAATAAAGCTACTCTTTCAGTAAAACCCTTCTTGAATTAATTTCACGTTCTAAGTCTTCTCCATAAAAATAAAGAAGGAAATCTTTTTTAGTGCAATAACAATCTCATCCCAATTATGGAAATTATTTTTATTATTGACAAACCATGTCCAGGCAGAACCTTTAAACAAATCACAAGCCG
Organism: Gonioctena quinquepunctata; assembly: GCA_018342105.1. Classification (NCBI taxonomy): domain Eukaryota; kingdom Metazoa; phylum Arthropoda; class Insecta; order Coleoptera; family Chrysomelidae; genus Gonioctena; species Gonioctena quinquepunctata. The sequence goes on along the minus strand of JAFIRS010003172.1, from coordinate 150,121 downwards.
AATGAAAAAGTTCGGTTTTTGAAACACCTCGTGCTTCTCGCAATAATTCAACTTTTTCCAAAAATGAATTAACTGATTCTTTCTGATTTGAACCCGTGTAAGAGATATTCCATTTATATGGAGCAACCGATCGATTATTCGAAACAACATTAGCAGCCACAGGAGGGCAAGATTGAGTAGGAGTGGGAGTACTTGGAGAAACTTTCAAATCAAAATCAGCTTCCAACTCCAACACCAGATACTGAATTTCTTTTCTAGCAATTTCTTCATCTTGATCATCAACAGAAAGTCTGGACAAACGATTCGACAAATGAGCTAATCGACTTGAAATTCGGTTAAACGTCGGATCTTCCTTAGATCCACCAAAACTAGATATAACTTGTTTCAAATCAGCGATACTTGCTCTCAATTCAAGATCATCCACTGCATGTTCATAGGGATTTGTAAAACCCGCACGAAAACTACGATTTGCATTTTCCTGACTTAAAAGTCCTCTTAAAATTTTTCGTTTAGCATCTACATCACCGGTAGGTTCTACTCCACGAATTTTTAGCTCATAAGTCAATTCATTTGTTTTCAAGTGATTAGAATTCATGTTGGACTTGGAAATCTGCTCAATTTAAAATTCAACGATAATAGATAAAGCTGATACTTATGGAATACTCAAAAACAGTAAGCGATACGATAGCAAAGATAACGTACAATATATAGGCAATACGATAGAGATATAGGCAATTTGGCGGTACGATATAGATAATACGGTACGATATAGGCAATACAATAGAGATATAGGCAATTTGGCTATACGATAAAAGGCAATTTGGCTATACGATAAAAGGCAATACGGTACGATATAGGCAATTCAATAAGATATAGGCAACTCATTAACGATATAGGCAGTAAGAATCACAAAATATCAAAGATAGATAATATATAAATATAAATAAATATATACCAAGTTCTTTTGGATCAGATTTGTAAATGTTCTTTCAACAAAAAAATTTATTATGTCTTCCACACCAAGCTAGGACAAGATACGAAAAAGAGAAAAAGAACAGTCAAGTTTTTCGAGCCCCACGTTGGGCGCCAATTTTGCAACACCCCTTACTTTTGAACCCCAGATTTTAAATTATATGATTCAAATTCAAGAAGGTGAAATCACCTTGCCGATAGGCTGCTCAGATGGATACGGTTAGGCCGTGAGTAAGGTTCAATTAATGACTTTTCCTAGTTAATCAAATTTGTCCACTAAAAAAATTATACATTAATTAACTTGACTAGTTCCAGAGTTGGGCGCCAGACTTGCTAAAGACAAAAGTCAAAGATAAATAAAATTAAAAAATTATTTATAAGGAAAAAATATGCAATAAATCAACTTAACAAATTTATTCCAGTTGGAATTAAAATTATTGAACAAGATAAAGAAAAAAAATTAACAAATACTAGAAGAGTATTGAACTTCTCTTAAAAGAATGGAAAAATTATATAAAAAGAAACCAGTAATTTTGACTCTGATCAAAATTCGAACATTTACACCTATGATTCCTCCAGTTGTTGGTACCACGAATATACCTTCGGAGATCTTGAATGAAAGAGATGAAGGCTAGTTTCTTGAAGCTGGTCTCAGCGGTTCTAGCAGGAACTTGGTTTCAGCGGTTACGATGAAGATGGTCTTGGGTGGTTCGATAGTTGATTTCAGACCCCCTTATCGGCGTGAATTTAGTTGATCTTCACGGACCAGTGCTGATATTGATGTGCTGTAAGACCTCCCAGGCTACTAGTCCTTCCGTCTCCGTAGATGGGTTCCCTCCGTGGTATATATCATGCGAAGAAGATGATAGGAATCAATATATGTACAAAAAGGGGAGAACGAAGGATATCCTTTGAACCTCAAGTTTTATGTTTCAAATTTTAATCGAGAGTCAAAAGATAGATGCAAATGATAGCATACAATAAAAATCTCAGTCTATATGAAAGACTGGAAAGTTACAGTGAAAGAACAAAGATAATAAATAGCAATCCAATCTGTATTCTGGAGTTAAATTTACAAGTTAATTTTAATAATTAAAAAAATATTAAAAATGAACAAAATTTAAAACCAAACAAAACAAACCTCACCCAAAACGTGATGTTCAAATTCAGTTAAATTTTGAAACAGGTAAGTTTTGATAAGGTGATTCTATGTACCAGAAGGGTAAAAAAAAATTAATGAGGAAAGATATTCCAAAAGAAATATAAAAATTTCCTTCAAATTTTACCAGAGAACAAATATAGTATTTTAAAGCAAAATACTATAAAATTGCCAGAGAAAAAATCTACTATTTCAAAGCAAAATATTTAAAGGTTGCCAGTGCAAAAATATACTATTTTAAAGCAAGTGCCAAAGGAAAATATAGCGTTATAACCAAAATACTCTAGTAAGCTACAAAAAATATAGGGTTTCTGAACCAAGATAATAGTCAGAGTAAAAGTATACTCTTCAGCCAAGATAAGAAGAGAGAGACACACGTCTTTCAGTGAGCACGACTCTCTTAGAAAAAGATAAAGTGAAATAATTCTTTTTATAGAAGAATTTCCAGAGATAAACCGAAGAGGGAGACCACACGTCTTTCAGTGGGCACGACTCTCTTAGATAAAGATAATGTTAAATAATTCTTTTGATTGAAGAATTTTTAAAGATAAACTGAAGAGGGAGACCTCACGTCTTTCAGTGGGCACAACTCTCTTAGATAAAGATAATTTTGAAATAGGGCGGCAATTCCCTTTCAAATCGATAAACAGGTAATTCTAAAAAAAAATTTGTGAATCGCCCTGCTCTTGGCGACAAGGTAGTAACTGAAGTGAATTGACTCTGCAACGATCAAAAATCAAATAAGCTACACTGGGAATTGAATGGAGTAATAGATAAAATAAATTTATTAAACGGAAATCAACACGCTTGAGGCATATATTGAATCGAATCGAGTGTTCTGAGACTGTTAGGCCAGAGGTACAACTCTCTCCATAAGCAATTCTTTCTCAAGAGAAAAGAAAATTACTCTCATAAACATATAGTTATGAAATAAAGAAAATTGCTTACCAGAGAGCCGTCCTATTAGGTCACTCCAAACTGTGTCCCAGAACAATCAAATACGCCCTTTGCTTCAATTGGAATCCTTGGAACAAACCGGTGGTCGTGTGAGGTAGGTAAGCTCTAGTCCCTTCGAGATTACCAATTACTTGGTACCTAAAAAAGGCAAAAGCGTAGAACTGATTTCCAAAAAAAAAATCAGTTCCCAATATTCGGAACAGATGTTACGTTAGCCACAATATGTAATATGAATGATTTGTCAAAATGGCCGAAATATCTATATTTAACCTTCAAAAATTACCATGCGGTATATCCAAGAATTCTAATATTAAAGCCTAAGGAAAAAGAAGAAAATGCTAATCAGCTACAACATTAATTGAAAGATAATTTTTCATCAATTAAACTCCAGCAGTGAAACTTATTCAACTTATAGATCGTACGTACCAAAATCAATTTACTCAGTCCATCTGCCTATCTCGACGTTCAAATCAAGAAAGAGATCGATTATTCCTTCGGTTCGAACAAATCACCAATTCTACCTGGGTTTTTTCACAAACTGTTCTTGGTTTTTATCTATTGAAAAACACTTGGAAAAAACACAGCTTGACGACATGAATACAACTGTCATGATAACAAAACTCGTCCAACTTGACAGAAGCCATCATCATGAGTTCGTATGATGATGGCGCTGTCCCATAGTTCACGATCGGCCGTGACTAATGACCCGTTCCACCGTAAGATAACCGGAATAGTTATGAGAAATTGGTTATGTGTAAGGACGTAACGAAAAATTCGTTACAACTTCCAGAAAAATAATCGTGAACCGATTTTATTTTTCAAACATATTCTATGCATCATCAAAATTGCGAGTGATGGCAGGCTCTAAGCCACTTCAACTTTATATACAAATATTAAGACAGCTTCCGTTATCGAAATCAACTTCCATCAAATCAGATTTTTTCAGTCGGTATATCCACCCGGCTTTCACTCCCGGGGGAGCTGATAATTCGTCTTGGCCGATCTCCTTCCCAGAGAATCGCCTCCTGACGGATCATCTCGATCACTCATCAAAGCGTTTCCAAATCCAACATCTCTTTCCTTTGTATTAGAGAGAATCCCCACTACCGGGCATCTTGGAATTTTATTCACTTGTTGATTCATTAGAGGCAGCTTCGCACACGAAAAATCATCCTCGAAATATTACCGAGCAGTATACCACAATAAAAAATTCAGAATTCGATACTCCTTGAAATAAATATGTTAGCACTAATTGGCTACTTTTTGCAAAGTCAAAACACATCTGATCTGTAATCAAGGGCCGTATGGACGAAAGAGGAAGAAATGCTCGAACACGGTTTCAATTCCTTGAATTTCAAATATAAAAAAAATCCAAAAACAAATTTTACTCGGTCAATTATTCAATAACTTTCATTTATAACAACTTCTGAACGAGACGGATATATCAGGGTAAGATAAGAGGTACACAGAAAGAAAATGATCAAACTCTCAAGTTTAAAAAAAAAATTATCACCATCCAATCCGATTCTCAAACAACCCACTCATAGGAATGCTAGAAAGAATAGTCAATAAAAAAACAAAGGATCGTTATCCTTCCAATACAAAAAAATATATATTCCTGAAAAAAAAAACAATAGTTTAAAACAAAAAATCATTCCTGAAAAAAATATTCACTCGTGAAGAGGATAAAATAATAGTTATTCCAAACTACCACAGAGGGGAATCATATATTATAATATACACGGGATCAATAATAATCACTTCAAATATCCAACATCAATTCATTCATTGAAAATATGAAAAATTTTCGTATGCTTTCCAGTAATAATATTATCAACACAATAGGTGTCCAAATCTGCAAGAGCCAGCAAATAAAAAAAAACTGCGAAATTTATTCAGAGTACGAGAATATTTTCATAAAAAACACGGCGGCAAATTCAGGTAGAAATAAATGAAATCACAATTGAATATCGAATTAGGCACGGATTGGAACGGAAATTATTTACGGAATGAAACGAAATGAGTTCAATTCAAAATAACCAAATGGTCCCTGCTCGGGCGCCATTTCATAACGCGTTTTTCTAGTGTCGGGAAAAATAACTATTATCCCTAGAATCGTTACTTCATTCGGATTCGGGTAATATGACTCGACACGAATAGTCGCCTAGAAAATTGCCCTCAAATTACAAGTGATTTAAGTGGTTTATAAGCTATCGAGTAGGTTTGAAAGTACCTAAGTGACCGACAAAGTGGTTCTGAATAGTTCTATTGAATCAAAATAGTGAGTTCAAAATGGGAACTGGAAATAAACATGAATTACAAGCACTCATAAAAGATACAATAACTGAACTTCTATCCAGTGAGGTGTTTTTAAACCAGATAATAAAAACCGTATCTGATAAGGTCGACCTGAGACTGGAAAAAATGGAAGATGGTATAAAAACTCAAGAAGTGAAAACTCACGACTTGGAACAAAAAATAGAGAACCTACAACAAGCAAAAATGACTAATATATGTATATACGGGATGGAAGAAAAAGAAAACAAACAGCTGATAACTGAATTTTGTGAAATGATAAATAATAACACAACCCTATCGATTTCGAATCAACATATTATGTCGGCTTACAGAATAGGAAGAAAAAGTGACCAGAATATGCGTCCGGTCATAATGAAATTTATAAACTATGACTGGAAAATTACCGTAATGAAAAGTGCTAGGAGCCTGAAAGGGAAAAAATATTTATCACCGAGGACCTCATCAAGTCACGGAGGAGTCTGCTAGTGGAAGCAAAAGCTAAATTTGGTGATAAAAACTCATGGTGCTATAATGGTCAAATATTCACCAAAATTGATAATGTCAAAAAACTAGTTAGGTTCAGTGCGAATGGAAAGTCAATTGAATGCATATAACAGTTATATCTGGAATGTAATAAGTGAATTATGGCATTGTTCAATTTCATTTAGAATTGTAATATGCTTATGAAAATAGAAGGTTAGGGGCAATTTGACCAGGTATTGTTGCTATATTTTTAATTCGCTCATTTCAATTAGGAACTTATATTCTTTTTTCTTTATTTTTATATCAAAGCATCAATAAAAGGAACAATGAATGTTAGATTTTCTAGATGAACTAGAACAATATGAGAAGGAAAGGACACTAGCGTGCAAAAACATCGATAAAATAATAAAAAAAATTACAAAAGGTAAGAAACATCTCTTCAATATTCTACATCTCAATATAAGAAGTTTGAAAAAAACTTCAATGAACTTCTTATATTATTAGAATCCATATATGTGGAAAATATAGATATAATAATATTATCAGAAACTTTTATCATAGAGGATGCGAATGACTTTGTATTGCCTGACTTCTATATGTTATAACAGATCACATTATAATAGGAACGACGGTGTAGTTGTATACGTGAAAAAACATATTGACAATATCACCTATATAAAAAATTTATGAAAAATCTTAAAACTGAATGATTTTACATTTTGCATCTATGCTTCGTACAGGCCTCCGGCAACAGACATTAATCAGTACATTAATGACGTGGATCAAATTTTGGAAAACAACAGAATGGATGATGTGGTAATATTGATGGGAGATATAAACATAAATATTTTGAACACAACCGACAATCTAGTAAATAAGTACATGTGTATGATGGCCGGACATGGGTTTTTTCCCTACATTAACGTACCAACGAGAGAAAATGAAACAATTTCAACAATAATCGATCACATATATATAAAAATACCAAATAAAACAATAAAAAAATCAATAAAATTTGAATCTTACGTGATACATACCGATATTACAGATCATTATTGCATAATGTTGTCAACCGGAATAGATAACTATAAACGAAACAATTTTTCAAACACCAAATTGATATCATACACAGATGAAAACAAAATAAAAAAACTCATTAAAAAAGAAAATTGGGACGATATCATGAGTTTAAACGATTCCAAGATCGCCTATGACCTATTTATTAACAAAATAAAAAGATACATGGATAAATGCACAAAAACAAAAATTATTAAAAAACAGTACGTTAAACTAAAACCGTGGATCACACAGGGTCTTATTAGATCCCTTGAACACAGAGATCAATTAAAAATTAAACTGAAAAAAAATCCCACCAACGAACAAAAAATAGAATAAGAATAAGAAACTATTTAAATAAATTAATAAAAATAACAAAAGAATCATATTTCAAAAACAAGATAAATGAAGCCAATAACAATTCCAAAAAGATATGGAAAGAAGGTAATGATATTACAAATTATAAAAAATGCAAAAGCTCATCAGATTTTTCAAATATTGTAGACAGCACCGGTATTAAACTTAATTCCGATGAAAAAAAGCCAACCACTTCAATAACTTCTTCATAAATATTGGTAATAATATGGCTGATAAAATCACACGTCCCGAAAGTGCACCATCTATGAAGCAAAAACAAATTAAAGACTTGATATTCCTAAATCCTGTAACAAACATCGAAATTACAAACATAATAGCAAACCTAAAAAATAATTCAGCTTCCGGGCCTGACGGTATCTCAGTATCCATTCTCAAGAATATCGGTAAATTTTTCTTAAATCCATTATCTCACATTATAAACATATGTTTTTCCACTAGCACTATCCCAAATCAATGGAAAGAATCGATAATAACTCCAATATTTTAAGCTGGTAATAAAAACCAAGCCACCAACTACCGACCCATCAGTGTTATTAATAATTTCGCTAAAATCTTCGAGAAAACAGTAAAATCGAGAATCATGAAATTCCTAGAAAAACATAATATACTCTCACAACACCAATTTGGTTTCAGAGAAAATAGTAGCACTGATAAAGCTGTCTTCCACCTCATGGATAATATTTTGAACAATTTGAATGTAAATAAAAAGTGTCTCACAGTATTCATAGATCTGGCTAAGGCATTCGACACTGTCAACCATGATATATTATATAGCAGGTTAAATGACGTAGGAATAAGAGGAACTACACTGAATCTCTTTCAAGATTATTTATCCGGAAGAATACAGAGGGTGAAAATTAATAATGTGCTTAGCGATCCTTCACAAATTACCGTTGGAGTCCCACAAGGGACTGTCCTAGGCCCCATATTATTTTTGATATACATAAATAATATTGGAAGCATTAGAAATACAACTAGTCATGTCACATCATACGCAGACGACACTGCTATAACCTTTATACATGATTCATCGGAAGAACTTTATAGAACTACAGAAAAAGATCTAAAAATTTATCATAACTGGCTAAAGGAAAATCTTCTAAGCTTAAATATTGAAAAAACTAAATATATCACCTATACGGCTACTTCAAGAGATCAACCAAAAAACGAAGCTCTCAGAATCCACATAGACAAATGCAATAATATTGACTGTAACTGTTCCACAATTGAAAAAGTTGATCACATAAGATATCTTAGTGTGATAGTGGACCAACATCTCCGTTGGACTGAACATATAAAATATACTGTTAAGAGACTGAATAAATTAATATATAAATTTTTTCAATTGAGAAATATTGCTAACTTAAAATTACTTTTTATGATTTACGATGCCTTGGCCGATCATATGGGGTGGCACAGGCAAATCATCAATGAACATTATTCAAGTTGTTCAAAATACATTGTTAAAAATTCTCTTGAAAAAGAATCGGAGATACTCAACAAACACGCTGTATACAGAAACAAAATTATTCGAAGTAAGAAAACTATATGTATATCATAGTATACTATGGACACTGAACACTCCAATAAAATTGAACACACATGCATACAATACAAGAACTACTACCAAACTTGCTATTCATATTCCACTATACTCTAAAAGCTATATACAGAAATCCATATCCTACTATGGACCAAAAATGGTGAATATGCTACCATTCAAATTAAAAATATAAAAAATAATACAAACGTAAAAAAGAGATAAAAAAATACATAGATATTAATTATGATTCATTTAAAATACTATTTGACTGAAGTTCCGTTCATCCTCAAATGACAATAGTTCCTTTCATCCTCAAATGACAATAATTCTTAAAAAATACTAGAAATTATTTTCCTTAAATGATAGAAATGTTTTTCAGGACTGCTAGAAAAACTATTTTTCCTTTAGAATATTATTTTTGTTATGTAGTTCCTATCATAGTAGAAGTAGATTGAACATGAAATATATCAAACTATTCACACATCATAGACTGCGCACAGCACAAGCTAGGCTTAGGTGACAGTCTATGAAAATATGAAATATTGGAAAATATCACCATGTTTATACTATACTATTGTTATGTTGATATATTACCTGAATAAAGTCTATTTATGACTTTTCCCTCGGGCGCCAGATTTTACTCCACTTACCAGGGGTAGCAACAGATGGAGATACGGAATGTCCAGAGGTCTAGTTTCTTGACTTAATTGAAATTTCCAAAGGTCTGTAGGAGTTGATTACAGTCATTGGTACTGGACTCCAGTTGCACAGACAGTCAGACAGACCTGTGTTCATCTCAACAACTTGAACACTGATCTGATCCCATAGTTTATAGGCTTGAAAATGGAAAGGTACTTCCCATATAACCACAATATAACAATATAACCACAATATAACAATTTTATTCAAACTCAAACTCATGCACTTTTCACAATTTTAATTCATTCCACAAAATTATGAGATTTTCAACAATATTTTATGCAATCAATTGATCAGCTGAACGGAAATTGATCAGTTTGTGAGTTCCAACAATGAACATAAACTAGAACACCTCTTTCAAAATATAATTACCAAAATCTTTGTCACCCCGGAGACCGATTTTCCTATCTTTACAAATCAAGTGATTTTTTTGGTGTGTGTGGGAATTGAATTTATCCACTTCAACTTTATGACTTTATAAATTCGTTTTAATACAAAAGAACTTCACGGGCTATTCGTAATAATTACTTTGAGCTTCACGGAAAGAAAACAGAACCACTTTGATATCTCGACCCACCCTTTGTCAAAGCCCAAACTACAGTGTCATCACTCTCCTGATCTACCTCTAGATAAGTCCTAACTCAGCAGGAAGCAGTTATATGGCTTAGATTCTGCGTACGAGACATCAACGTGTATTGCTTCAACATAATTACTTTAACGTAGAAAATTCGAGTATCCTATAAAACCACCTTCAGGAATTCTATCCTAAATTGAAAAGCCCCAATATCTATATATTAGGCTTATTGTCATTCTGAGATGGAAAACTTTACTCTGCAAGTATCTTGAGGAAAACAAAAAAAATATTGTAGCTTGAGATCAAATTTATTAGCGCGCTAACTGCTCTCGTTCGGCAGCTAGAAAAAAAACTGACATATTGTGACCCTCGACGCCACCTGAGATCGTAACTCGAGGTACGATGAGATCGAATGTTTCATCGTGCTAGGATATTCAAATTCCACAGCAGCAAAATAGATGCAAAATGTCAAATTCACTATTTCTTTCAATCGAGTACCAGGACGATGTAAATTCTATCAAACACTAAATACCTCCCAGAGTCAGAAATGAAACAGATGCCGGTGGCAATCCTCCCGAATACGGTAGAATTGTCAATTGATATAAAATAAATGAAGCTACAATAGACAATTGGTGAGACAGCCTGCAATCGTAGTGATAGGAATTGTTAATCTATATTCTTGGTTCAACAACAATATCCGACTGGGATATTTTACACTTGTGCGATTCTGCACAGCTGAATCGTACTTTTCATGAAATATTTTAAATGCACGCAATAAAATCAATTGGGCGTTTTGCCAACCTAATAAACTAGAACGATTTTCAAATACAGTGGGGGAAAATATATACAACAGGGCAATATTTCTATGAAGGTGTCCTAATGATCCAATCAAATCATCAGATTATCAAAGGTTTAAACACAATGTTCCACTTACGGTTACCTCACTACTTAAACAAAGTTTTTGCGTGAATGCATATGCTTTACGGAAAACTATTTGCTTTGACTTGCGACTCGCAGAACGATTTCAATCACTTGTTCTGGAGGATGACGAACCTTCGCTCTTGGATGGAAAGAAAAAGAGCTTGTGCTCGACACGGAAGTAGAAAGAGCGATCCTAATTGAATCTCGGCTCTTATATCCACCGGATTTGAAAGAAATATGGGACAAAAATCTTATAAAGAAAAACCCTATATTTGTCTGATTGACATGAGAACTGGACCAAAAAGCAGCTTATCTTTTTGTCCCCCTATGAAAAAGCATACTACGTTTTTACTAATATAAATTAACTTTTCTCTACTATCATAGTAAAAACAGTCAGAAAAGTATTTTTGTACGGTGCAAAAAGGTATCAGCACTTTCATTTGCTCGGTTTTGTGATCGTTCCAGTAGTTTTGTTTGTTTACACTTATTTTCTAAACAGGTATTATTCTGTTGCCAGATCATAATTATTATTCCACCTTCAAATAGACAGGGACGTACCAAAATTACTTTGGACTTTTGGTTAGACGTTCTTAGTGACGGAGCTTGGAAAAAATGCTTCGTTACACTCGACATGTCAAGGGTTTCCATAGGGATCAGTTCACTCGAAACAGATTATTCTGTGATAATCTCTCAATAAGTCCATCCAACCTATCTAACCTGGAGAACAAAAACTCAAGAATTTTCACGGTAGAAGTTAGAAAAAAAGGTTTCACTTGTCCTTGTGATTGGAAGTGAACACATGCATTTTGCGCATTAACTAAGAGATTTTGAAATATTTCTGAAGGAAACGATAGTCTGTTGTAAGAAACATCTACTCACTTTATGTGAAAACCATTTCTTCGCCTGTTTCGATATTTCATCTCCGCGGAAGACGTGGGTCGATCATACAAAATCAGACGAAGGCCACCTACCATCACAGATATGTAAAAAGGTAGTCCTGAAATGGAAAAATGAAGTCACCTTTTTGTTCTCAAATTCAATATCTCAACCCTTACCTTACAGGTCTGATTTTAATATTTTTCCATAGGCCTTCTTGTCTTAATATCCACTCTCATATAAGCAGAGTTGCCCCAGACTCTCTCCAGAGACCTGAACAATACACGAAGTCCATCCATTAACCCAGAAAATATTGTTACGGTAGTCACAACAAACCAACGGAGGAAAACAGGATAAGGAACTCGAAATCTCTCAGCTATTATTCAAACACAGTTGGCACTGTATCCTGTTACATCATTGCTAGAATTGACCAAATATTGTCGTGTGGTGGAAGGGACCTCTACTAGAATTCATAATTTGTGTCCATCCCCGACAAATTTCAGGAAACTGCTTGAGCCCGAGCCAATTGAAAAGTTGGTTCGAACTCGATGCAATTCCACCCCCGTCTCCTAATAGCAGTGTGCCGGATGTCGAAACTGTCACCAATTTTTCTTCCAGCATCTGTTTGAACTCTCAAGAAGCTGGCAACCGCTTTCGTAAATGCCAGAAGCAACGAAACCCATTCTACTTCAAGTGTGCCAAATATCATCGTGAAGAAATGCCTTTCCTGTACAAAAAATTGCGAGAGAGGTCTTCTTCAAGTCGACAGGTGTCACCTCTCCCGATAATTCGACCAAACTAGATACAACTACTGCTATCCTCGATTATGTCCTTGCGCATACGAAAAATGATTGTCGACTTCACTTGAGGGTGAATATTTACGGTCACGAATTCATGGGTCTGATGGATTCAGACTGCTCCAAGACTTTGATAGGTGGTCCCTGATGGAATATATTGAAGAATTTGTGCATATTCAAGAACTCACCCTCGAAATTTTGCACTGTTGCTAATGATGATTCTTGTGCCAATGAAACTCCAAGATCGGGTAAGTTTATCCACAATTTTGGTCGCAATTACCATTCCCCATTACTCGATTTTGGGTATTGATTTTTTTAATGAAATGAAAATCATACCAAATTTATATTCAGGGTGGTGGAATTTTTTACAGGGTGATGAAGTTCCCCATACAACTTAATTCCATTCAAGCAATGGATAATCTTGCAGAATCTGAGCGACATCAACTGGCTGACTTGACAGACCTTCGAAATGTTACCAACAAGTTGGTTGTACGACTATGGTGGAGCATGAGAACCACATCTCCGTCCATTCAGCAACGACATTATGCGCTTTCTCCAGCTCTTCAGAAGCATGATCTAGAGAAAATTCTCAGGAATGACATAATTGAGTCTTCAGATAACCCCTGGGTATCGCCTATAGTTCTGGAAGTCCGATGAGTCGTACTAATTTTGTGTTTACTATAAGAAGTTGAATGAAGTAAGCTTGCCTGGCGCATATCCTCTCCCGTTCATAAGTTGCACCTTAGACAATTTATCAGACGCAAACTTCCTCACTACTCTGGACATCAGAAGCGCCTCTTGGCAGATTCCAGTGGCCAGGAACTCCAGACCCTCAACTACTTCCGTTGTGCCTATGCCAATTTAGGAGGATGTCATTTGACTTTCACAATGCCCCAGCGATCTGGCAACGTTTTATATATATATAGTCACAGGTATCGATCTAGAGTTAGTAGTATGTCTTCGTGTATCTGGACGATGTGATCATCTGCACCCTACTTTCTCTGGAGGTCCTCAGGAAAGTTTTTCTGTCATATCTCAAGCCTTGAATTGAGATGAGTGCAATTTCTGAAAGCCGGCATTGAAATACTTGGGATATGTCGTGAATGCTTTGGGACTTTTGGTAGATCCTGAGAAGTTGGAAGCATTCGTGAACATTCCAGTTCCAAAAACGGTGTCCGAGGTTAGACATATTGTAGGATTGTGGTAAAGGCGATTCGTAGATTTCTCTATAGTAGTGGCTCTCATGACTGCCTCACTAGTGTAGATGATTTCGCTTGCCGACGTTCAAAGAATTTTCGCTATCTCCAGCTAGCTCAGTTTCGGAGTCCGATTTATCCATTTTGGCGGCCAAACACCCCCCTTGTGGAATTTTTCCGTTGGGTAATTCATCTGATTTACATTCATCAGTATGAACGAAATCTGAATTTGCGAAATTTAGTACCTGATAAAAAGTGGGCCTCAAAATTGGCTGGTTCTCGACTCTACTTTATATTTGTTTCCTTTCCCTAAAAGATAGTTTTTCCAAATGTTCGACGCATTTTGAAACACAAATTGCGCGTATGGTGGTGATGTACCTGATGGGTGAGTAAGTGTTGTGTGTGGTGGTTGTGCTATCTAACGTGTTTTGGTTTGAGTTTGTTACTCACCTGATGCGGCGGAGTGCTACTCCTGGCGGTGGTCGCTGATTTTGGTAGACCGGTCACGTGTATTTGCCCCTCTCTCTGAACCTGGGATCGTCCAGGTTCAGGGTTCCGTGGATGTCCTGGATCACTGGGTTCCTGTGTGTGTTTGTCTTTTGGAATGTTGCGTCGGCGTGATTCCTTGGATGGGCATCTATGAAGTTTGGATTGACATTCAGGTCCCTGTAGATGTATCTTTTAGGGACACACCTAGGAGTGTTTACTGCCATTCTCAAGCAAACGTTCAAAAATTGCTGGATCTTGGTCCTGTATATTTCTGCGCACTGGCCCCATGCGGCAGATGCATACAGGATGATGGGAAGAAGAATGGCCCTGATGAGGAGCAGCTTCAACTGGAGGTCCATGCTGCTTCTGCCTCCTATGAGGGGGTTAAGGTTTCTTTCGCTAGCCCGAGCCTATGTGTCACACTATGGGTGTGGGGTATCCGAGGTCTGCCATTTTGGTGATTAAATCGTCGTGCCAGACTCTGTCGAATGCCTTGGATACGTCTAGGAAAAAGGCTCCTGTGTAGTGTCCCCTGCCCAGGTTGGAGCTTGCTACTGCAAAGTCCACGAACCTCAGGATCTGCATTTCCGTAGAGTGTCCTTGTCGGAATCCGAACTGTTCGTCTGGTAGGACGTTGAGATCTTCCGTCAGTGATTCCAGTCTCTTCTGGATGACTCGCTCTGCCACCTTACTCCTCGAGATCAGAGGGTTTTTGTGGGGTTTCGGGATCATGATAATAATAATAATAATAATGAATGACTTTATTGCTTACATATATAGATAACAAGAATACATATATAATGTGAATTAGGCCCAAAGCAAAATGCGAAGTTCAGTTTATAAGATGATATAAAATCAGCTCATAAACGTTCTTCCACTTACCTTAGTATATGTAGGTGTGTTGAACTTGATAATATATAAAAAAAATAAAAGAATGAAAGTTAAACAATTACAGCTATTCTTAATCTAATTTCTATCGTACGTATATCAGGATTGCATTGAAAACAAATGTTCCTCATAGGCCATCTTGAATCTTTGCAAACCTGTGGGATTTTAACATGGTAGGGACCTGATTGTATAACTACGCCTGAATATTTCTAGTCTGAAGATTGGCGGTGAAAGGGTTCCTTTATATCGGATATTTAGATTATGTATATCGAGTCGATAGGTGATTTTTCTGTGCAAATATGAGGGTGTTTTATCAAAAATAATTTTTTGAAAAAGAACAGCAGCATGTAATCTCCTTCTATTTCTCATATTTAGCCAACCATTATCTTTCAATTTGTGTGAGATATGTTCTCTTCTGCGGATACCAAATATTAGTCGTAAGCATGAGTTTTGTACTTTTTGTATTTTTATTTGATATTGGCTGGACAAGAATGGACCATAAAGTACATCTGCATAATTAAATATGGACAGTATTAATGACTCACACAGATTTGATTTTATTTGAATAGGGAGGAAATATCTATTGCCATAAATAGTTTTAAGAGTGAAGTATGCACGTTGAATAATCTGATTTATGTGTTTTTCAAATTTTAAATTGGAGTCCAATATTATCCCTAAACTTTTGGCTTCACTTACGTTTTGAAGTACTTCATTTTTTATTACAATACTTACACTATCAGAAATCTCATCTCGCTTGTTTATGTTGCCAAAAAGAATAGCATTAGATTTACTGCAATTAATACTAAGACAGGGATCCTCTGCAACTTCAATGAACCTATCAAGTTCCTCATTTATAAGGTCACATGACTCCACTACCGTACTGGGATGAAAACTATAATAAATTTGAGTATCATCCGCATACAGGTGTACCTTACAAATCTGAAGAGTTTTCACCAGACAGGAAGTATATATAGCAAAAAGCAATGGCCCCAATATGGAACCCTGTGGGACTCTACATTTCAAATCCATATAATTGGAGGATTGCCCATCAACCAAAACCATTTGCTTACGACCTCGAAAGTATGATGCCATGAGATTCATAGCATTATTCGACAGTCCTATGTAATGTAGAATTTCAAGCAATAGATTATGGTTGATAGTGTCAAAAGCTCTGCTAAAATCTAGCAAGACCAAAACAGTAAACTCACCTTTGTCTGAGGCTCGAACAATATCATCAATAATATGGAGAAGTGATATCGCTATGGTTTGCCGTGAGTAGACGTGTTCCACATCGTGTGCTGCTAAATTTTGCTAATTTCGAAGGAAAAACTGTGTCTGTGAATCTGATTTCTGGAGTGGTTACTTGTTTCGTGTGGGGCTTTATTTGACTGATTTAAACAATTACATTGCGTTGTGAGTACAATATTTGTAATAACATGACAACAAGGAATCAGAAAAGGGGCGAGGACGGAGATCAATTGCACCTAGCAATTAAGTCCGCAGTCAATAAATTGTGCACGTCAGAGTCTGTCATCACCGAGCTAACTAACTACATTTTTGAGAAAATTCGTGGAGATATTGAAAAGGAGTTGGAGACATTACAGAAGAAAACCACTGAGTTGGAAAAGGTAGTCCAAAAACAAGATGATACCATTAAATTGATGGCCAAACAGAACGGAAGATTTGAGAAATGGATTCGTAGAAATAATATTATTGTCTACGGCTTAGAAGAGATGAATGATGAAAGCATTAAAGATCGAATACTACGAATCTTCAATACTAAAATGAACTTAACTATTGAAAATTCTAATGTCGGAAGCTGTTACAGACTGGGAAAACCTAATGCAAAGAAATCTAGGCCAGTGTTGGTGAATTTCTCCAATGGATATACCAGACAAATAATTTTTTTCAACAAAAAGTATCTCAAAGGTACCAAATACGTAATCAAAGAAGATTTAACGAAGGAACAATCAACTTTGTTTAGGGATGGTCATACAAAAAGCTGGAAAAGATGGTAAAGTGTGGACAAGTTCAGGTACCGTCTTCTTGAAGTTGGCAGATAACAATATTACCAAGATTATCTCCATTGATGATTTGAGTTTGAGTTCGTATATGCTAAAATGAGAATTTGTTCTTTCTTTTTTTCCTTCTTTCTTCTGAACTATTTTTCTGAAGGATTTGGTTATATTTGGTGTCAGTTTGGTAGTTTTTGTTATTCATTTTTATATAATATCTAACTGAATTCACTATTACAAAAGTTCAAACATTCTAATAGATTAATGAGTGGCACATGAGTGCAGTTGGGATGTGTTTGGATCCAATACTCTATTTCGAGTTCATACTTTTTACTTTCTTCATTTTTTTTTTTTTGGTTCAATTTCTTATCGTACGGAATAAAATAAAAATGCTTAGCAATTTACAAATAATAACATAGCTAAAGGTCAAACTGTCAAACTACTAGGCATCACCCTAGACGATACTCTGAATTGATCATATCACATTGAAGCATTAGGCTCGAAACTTTCCAAATATCTATTTTTACTCAGGCAATTGAAGAATTTTGTCAGCTTGAACACTCTTTTATCAGCATATTATGCTTTTTTTCATTCCCATGCTAGCTACGGAACTTTACTTTGGGGAAACTGCCCCAGTGCTGAGAAAATATTCTTACTACAAAAGCGAGCTATTCGAATAATTTCAAATGCAGGTTTCAGAGATACCTGCCGACCCCTTTTCAAAAAACTGAACATAATGACGATACCTTCTATCTTTATCTATCAATCTCTATTGGAAATTCATACCCACAAAAACGAACATCTGACCAATTCACAGGTTCATGAACATAACACTAGAGGTGCTAATCTCTTGAGACCACGAAGGCTGAAACTACACAAATCCTCGATCAATACACTCAATGTTAATATTTATAATATATTGCCACCCACTGTTGAAGATCTACCTATATGTGGTTTTAGGAGGTTTACCAAAAATCTCTTAACAACACATTGTTTTTATAGTGTCAACGAGTATCTGGCCACACCAACTCACATGTTTGAATCTGAATCACTTCAATTGTGGCCTTCTTACTTAATTATCGTATTATTTACATCTTGCTTGTATCTTTCATATACATTTGTGTCACCACTGTTAATAGTTGTGTTCGTGTAAATGAAATGTTTGTTATCCTTTTGTAAATCATTTATTTGAAATGTTCACATTTTTTTTACTTGTAATCCATCTGAAATGTTTGTTTGTTGTTCATCTGTTTGTATAGCTCAAACATTATTGTTTTGACTTGCTACAAATGTATTTTTTTTACATAACGTAGTTAATAAACTATCTATCTATCTATCTATACATAGGTTGTCTTAATGCAAGGTCGCTTGTGCCTTCTTTGCAATCGGTAAAATTAATTATAGATGAACATCAATTTGATATATTTTTTATTCGTGAAACATGGTTGAATGAAACTATTAGAAATGATGTCATAAATTTTGATGGGTATAACTTATACAGAAAAGATAGGGGTAACTTAGGAGGAGGTTTGTGTATTTACGTAAATAATAAGATATAAAGCGAAGAATTGAATCATCGTGGAACGGTATCGGAACAACTCTGGGTAAATATAGAAATTAAAAGTAAAACTTTTGCTCTTGGTGCATTATACAAGCCTCCAAAAATCAATAATAATAGCTGAAATGGAAGATATTCTAAGTTTAATACATCCCACTGTAGATGAAATTATATGCGGCGGAGATCTTAACATAGATTTTTTAAATACCGATGATAGTTATGTAGATGAAATGTCATCTGTTTTAGAGTGATGACCGTGACTTCTTACCAGGGCCGTGGAAAGTGTTTGAGCCTGAGCACTGCATTGATGATGTTGGTTACTGCAGCTATTCCTTTTCTTGGTAGAGCCTTGAGGGCTCTATTCGGGATCTGATCTGGTCCGGGTGCCTTGAGTGTAGCAAGGTTTCGGATGATGTCCTTGAACCCGTCAGGCGAAGTTGGTTCAAGGATGTGCTCGGTGTCATTGATCCGTCTTATCCTCTCGACGGATTTCCATTTCCTCCACCTCGTCGGTTAGAGGGCCCTGATTGTCTCTGCACTGGCGTTCAAAAGCGTCTGCGAGTGCTTCTGCTTTCTCGTTGTCAGTTAAGACCAAGCCCCCCTCGCCGTGGAGTGGCGGGCATGGTTTCCTTCTGCCGTGTCGAAGTACTTTCTGCATTCTTCATACATAGTTGTCTTCTCTGCTCATTTCTGTCATTCTGTTTGTCCATTGTTGTGTTAGAAGGTTCCGGAGTTCCAGCTGCAGTTGCCTGCCTGCCTGCCTGGTGCATATAATTCTTATAAATATGGCACCTAGCTAGAATTTCTCGTTCGTCAACGTTAATCGAAAATACTTCATATTGGTGCAGATGGAATTTCAAAAGAATGTATTTTCTCAATTCATTCATTTTTCCAATTGACACACTTGGATGAGGACTGTAATCATAATTAGCATCGCAATGAAATGCACCAAGATTCAAATCAGCGTGCAGTGTTCGACTGGATCGAGCAGTGCGTTCACGAACAATTTCCAGTCTTGCTTCCTGCTAATCGACTGTTTCAGATGAATAGGCTTCAGCATTGTGTACTCGAGCGATTTTCCGCTATCCCGATATCCCGTTTCGCCGTTTCACGTTATCTCATTATATACAACAGGAAGATTTTGAAATGAGAGCTCTCCTTACATTGGTTGCACTTGGTTGTGAAAAAATATGTTCTTATTTTTATATCTCCAGTTTCCGTCATTGTACTGGAACAAAATACATACCTTTTTTCAAGTCTAATCACAAGCTTTCAGACTCAGAAAGTTTCAATGAAATCGGTCCAGTAGGTTTTGCGTGATGCTCGAACAAACAAAAAAACAAACAAACAATACAGTATAATAGTTTTATTATAGTATAGATATACATCTTTGTGAACTCTCGAATGACTAGGTGAAGATTCATTCAAATCAGAAATAATTGTATTCTGCTGATTTATTCTTTCCTTCCACCCTTCCTACCTTACTGAGAATTTATTTGAGTTTTATTGAATTTCATTTTCTACTTGGGATTATTGCTGATGTTCTTCAAGTATCCGAATGTAAGATTTTCAGTCTGCGATACACTCAGATCAAGCTGGAATTTCTTTTTGAGTACTTGACTGATTTCTGCCAACATCAGTGAGTCTATTCCTAGTTGTAAGAGTGTTTTAGAATCTTCTATCGAATCTGCAACAAATAGTTCGAGTTTCACTAGTGAGTACGTAGCTTGAAAAAAAGTTTTTCATGAATGTTGATTGCATCTCTTGATTTGAGGAAACCGTCAATAAAACTGTCGAAATGTTTTCTAGAACATTTTAGAGAATGCTTATAATATCGTGTTTTTTTTGTACACATAAAGTATTCGAATTCGAACGTTTACATTTGATCATAGTATAGAGGGATGTGCCCTTTCATTCCTGTGACATCCTGTATAGTTAATCTGAGTCACCCAAGTACTTTTATATATCTGTTATTAATACCCCTAATCCGTCCATATTTAGTGGGTACTCATACGAGCGTCTAGGCAGACCATAATTGCGCTTGCTCATTCAATTCTGAAAGTGTACGAAACTATCCGAACATTTGTTACTGCTGTTCTGCTTGCAGGAAATCGAAAATAAAACATGAGCTGCTATTACATCAGCGATAACAAACAAATGTCAGTGGTCAGTATCGATATTTCGCGTGGTTTGGCGACTAGCCGATATTTTCACAAGCTTTTATTTAGTTTCACCTGTCCTGGGTGTCTGTAATCAAATCTTGCTAGTTGGATCTGACTCACTTCTGGTTACACGATTAACGTGAAATTCGGCAGGTGCTTATAGTTTCCGTGACAATCCATTATGGAATTTTTGTTAGAAAAAAAAACAAAATGGAGGCTCTTTGCGGACGAGATTTGTGTTTATGGTCCGATTCGACTCAAAATTGGTATGTGGAGATTTTTAGGGTCGTAAATTATGAATTTATTATCAAAATTCAGGAATTCAAAATGGCGGTTTCAAGATGGTAGACAATTTTTGTGATAATGTACCGTTTCTATTCAAAATTGGTATGTGGAGGTTTTTGGGGTCGAAGATTATGAATTTAGTCAAAGATTATTGATTTTTTGTCAGAATTCATAAATTTGAGATGGCCCCATTGAAGAACTAGCTCAGAACTTACCGGGAAGAGGCATCATAGCATTAACAAAACTGCATAGATTAAGGTGTACTTAATGAATAGCTCAAAATCAAATAGGTCATCAATAAAATAACCTTTTTAAAGACAAGCTTTTATTCAGATACGTCAAAAAGTAAAAAATAATTGCTTTGGATGTGCGAAGTAGGTTATTCCGTGAGTTATAGACCCAAAAGCTTGTCGCACGTAATAACCTTCGTTGCACATCCAAAGCAATGCATTTTTACTTTTCAGCGCATTCAAATAAAAGCTTATCTTTAAAAAAGTTTTTTTTAATAATTATTATTTTTTGGTTGGGAATACTTGTTTTATGTGCATTATGACCAGACGATATATTCTGATGAATATTTACCTATTATTGACTTTCCATTTATAATTCTAAAATGTATGTTTTTCTAGATAAACGGGATAAAATCGCTTCGAAAAACAGAATTTCTTCGGAGCTGCATGTAACGAATGAGGGAGGTTTTTCTCGAAATACTCTATTTTAACTCGGCATGTTGGGAAGTTTCACTCTGGTATGATGTGAAAAAAAGGTTCCAAACGATCCAATGAATTATTTAATATCGAGGTAGCAGAACATCTGGTCCTCAAACTCATATATCCACCAAAAAAACTATAATATAGTTTCTCATTAATATATTTTGTGTTTCTTTTTTCTCAATATTTTTCCCTTCAAAAGTTGACATTTTCTATTTCATCACATTTAATTGTCATTATACCATGCAATACTATACCTATATATCATGATAATACCATTCGTTATATTATGATATCAAATTGACGTGCTACATATTCAATGTAAACCATCAACCCAACTTTCGCATACAAAAACTTTAGAATTTATCCCCAAACAATTGATATAATCATCCAAACACACAATATATAGAAATATAGAAGAAACAAAAGTATTTTTCGCGTATTACCACTCAACGATAATATCCGAATTGTATTCCCAAACGATCGGATAGTTTCGTACACCTTCGGAATTGAATGAGCAAGGGCAATTATGGTCTACCTAGTAGTGGTACTCATCAGCACGTCCTTGTGGTATTCATCAGAACCTCCTTCTAGTCAGGACAGTTGACAGAGAGTTTCATGTATATGTTCAGTTTTGGGTTAATACAGTATTTATCGTAAGCGGAATTCCATTGCTAAAACCCTACATTACATTAGTAGCGTGGAGGACTATAAGAACCAACAAATTATGAAGATTCAAAATTATAAGTACAACGAAATAGTTCGAGAGTGTGGAAAATGGTCGCGGAAAGGATTTGCCGATAAGTGTCGAAGGAGATATTGATACGCGAAATATTTACGAAAGTACTGAGCGATACCTAAAAAAACATCATTTTTGATAAATGATCGCCCTAAACGTGCGCGATATGAACAACTAATATTTCTTTATTTATACATGGATGATATGAAAAAGTTTCCGTTACTCATTGTATCAGTTTTCCAAAGAATTCCTGTTTCTTAGCTGTGAGATATGGAAATAATAAGGAGGGGAGAGTGTGACATCATGTATAGTCAACCTGAGTACTTTTCTATATACATTATTATCACCTCCACTCCGTTCTTATTCAGTGGGTATTCATCAGCACTTCTTGCTGGGCAGGACAATTGTGATTTGGGTTTCATATGTATATGTTGAGTTTTGGGTTAGTGGGCATTTACCGTAAACGGCATTTTATTGCTGAAACCCTAGATATTACATAAGTGGCGACAAGGACTATGAAAACCAAGAAATTATGAAGATGTTTCTTTTGTGTACCTTCTGTTGTACAGAAACTCATGAAACTTTGAATTGTAGAAATAAAAATAAACGTGTAAACTGAGTACCGGTAGAAGAAAGTATTGATAATGTTAATGTCTTGAATGAATACTCTAAAAGCAAATATTTCAAACCCTATTTAACTCTAGATCCAAAATGATGTTTCGTCCCACAAGTTCAAATTTGGTTGGATTTCACGGGAATCGGGACCAGGGACTAAAACTATGTTTTTATTGCTAACGTTTTGGAATCGTTCGTTCCTTTTTCAAAGCTGAAATGACAATAGTTACATGTAGTAGACGAAAAACGGAACTTAATTTCAATGACCCACCTTTGAAATTAAGTTAATCCTGATTATGAATTCAACTTCATACAATTTTGGCGAGGTGGTAATCGAGACAACTTCCTGTCGGTAAAATACACATTGGCACAAAATACACATAATAAACTTTAAAATTAACGTTAAACAAGCACAGACACATTGAAATATAGATGTACATTGATGTATGGTCACTAAGCAACTGAACATCTCCCTGAAACATTCGAGCGCTGTGTAGCTATAAAAACAAAAAAACTGATTTATCTATTGTTCGGGAATGTTCTTTCGTTTCTACCTTTCTAGAATATGTGTATATATTTCGGTCAAATTTTGTGTGTCGCTTTTTTGGTTTACACTATTTTCATGGAGTTTAATTTGGATCATTTCTCCTAACAATCTCTTTGGATAAGATGTCTCTCTTTCTAGAATTTTCACCGAATCGAAATTACAAGATGCTCCAAAATGGTGAGCAACAAGTGCTGTTTTTTATTTTTTATTTTTATTCTTTTCGTAACAGTCATATATATGCTGGTACATTCTGGTTTTTAAATACTGTTTAGCTTGTCCTATGTAACATTTTCCGCATTCACAGGGAATCCTATATATCAAACATGAATCTGATTCCGTCGGTATTCTGTCTTTTAACTGAGTGAATAATTTTCCTGTTGTTTTTAAATTGTAAAAGGCGAACTTGTGAGAATCCGTTGATAATCAATTTTTGATTTTGTATGAGAGTCCATCAATAAATGGAAATTTGAAAAAGTGACACCTTTCTTTGGGGAGAACCTCTTGCCTCTCTGTTCTGTAGCATTCATTGATGATGATGTTAATTAATTTCGCGGGGTAGTTGTTATTTTTCAATAAGTTTTTTACTTTGCCTATAGTCTCCGTGTGGAAGCAATCATCACTGAGCGTAATTGCTCTAGAAATTAAGTTGGAAGCTGTATTCACCTTTTGGCTAAACGAGTGATCTGACAAATAGTTCAATATTCTCCCTGAGTTGGTAGGTTTCATGTACCAATTACTGAGTAATTTCCCATTGTTTTGTCTTGTGATCTGAAGGTCTAAGAACGGTAGTTCTTCTATTTCTAACGTGAATTGAATGTTGGGGTTGAAACTATTAAAGATGTTTAATATTTCTTGTGATTTATCGGATTTCATTCTTGACATTCCAGCCGACTACCCGGCGAAATTAATTAACATCATCATCAATAAACGCTACAGAACAGATAGGCAAAAGACTCTCCCCAAAGAAAGGTGTCACTTTTTCAAATTTCCATTTATTGATGGACTCTCATACAAAATCAAAACTTATTTATCAACGGATTCTCACAAGTTCGCCTTTTACAATTCAAAAACAACAGGAAAATTATTCACTCAGTTACAGAATACCGACGGAATCAGATTCATGTTTGATATATAGGATTCCCTGTGAATGCGGAAAATGTTAAATTGGACAAACTAAACACTGTTTGAAAACCAGAATGTACCAGCATAAATATGACTGTTACGAAAAGAATAAAGATGAAAAATAAAAAACAGCACTTGCTGCTAGCCATTTTGACGCATCTTGTAATTTCGATTTCGATTCGGTAAGAATTCTAGAAAGAGAGACATCTTATCCAAAGAGATTGTAAGGAGAAATGATCCAAATTAACCTCCGAAAATAGTGTACACCAAAAAAGCGACACACAAAATTTGACCAAAATATATACACATATTCTAGAAAGGTACAAACGAAACAACAAATTTCCGTACAATAGATAAATCCGTTTTTGGTTTTTATAGCTACACCGCGCTCGAATGTTCCAGGGAGATGTTGAGTTGCTTATTGACCATACACCAATTTTATTGTGCTTGTTTTACGTTAATTTTGAAGTTTGTAATGTGTATTTTGTGCCAATGTGTATTTTACCGACAGGAATTTGTCTCGATCACCACCTCGCAACAATTGTCTGAAGTTGAATTCATTATCAGGATTAACTCTAGATGTTGGTTTGAATGATATGTTGTTCACCTTAGAATTAGATCCAGGGGTAGCTTTCTTTACCGGACTCTTTTTATGAGAAATGTTCCATTGAAACCTACCGAAATTCCGCTGATACATTTTGCTGAAGGGAAAATTTATCCATTAGGCTAAATCGAAATAGAATGGAAAGTCAAATGTTTTCAACTTCTGTTTAGTAAGAAATAGCACAGTATCATTACTCTGTCGATATTTTATTTCTGCTTTCAATATAGGCTCTCAAGAAATAAATTATATCCCAGAAAAGAACTCTGCATGAAAGAATTGAACTCGAACTAGGGGTCTCCTCTGGATGGAAATTTTGTAAGCCAAGGCCACTGCCATATGCCTCGAAGGTGAAAGTTGAAAAAGAACTAGACCCTATTCTTGAAACGGGTAAAATCACGTTCATAGAACATAGTACCTAGGAAACTCCTATTGTACCGGTACTCAAAGAATGTGGTGCGGTACGAATTTGTGGGGACTATAAAATTACCCTTAACCCATTTTCAGTGAAATATAAGTATCCTATTTCCAGAATAGATGATTTGTATGGAAAATCAAATGGGGGGAACCAATTCTCGAAAATTGACCTGAGTTCAGCATATCAACAAATAGAACTTGAAAACGAATCGGCTAAAATCACTACTATTTCAACTGAGCCCCAGGGCAATTTCAAAGAATTATGGATCAACTTTTCAATAATGTTGATGACGTCTGTGACTTTTCAGACAATATTTCCATCACTGGAAAAGACCTACAAAGCCACATGAAAAATTTAGGGAAGGTATTGAATATTTTGCAAGATTGTGATTTGGCATATGAATAGAAAAATGTAAGTATGGGGTGGGTGTCGTCCTTTCAAATGTATTTGAGAATGACGTAGAGAGACCAATCTGTTTTGCTTATAAAACTCTGAATGATCAACAAAAAAGGTGGAGTCAAAAAGAAGCATATAGTATAATTTTTGGAGTAAGACGAGACTATCAGTTCCTTTATGGACATAAATTCACCTTGGTAACGAATAATAAGGCACTTGGACCAAAAATAGGAATACCGGTAATGGCTGCTAACAGGATTCAGAGATACGCTTGTTTTTTAACTGGAATCAATTTTGACACAAGGTATGTTCAATCTAGCAAAAACATGGCTGATTTTTTGTCTGGGCTACCGCTAAAAGGAATTGAATGTAGATAATTATGAAATAAATTATATTAAAGAGAAATTAGTATTGATTTACGCAAAATCGAAGAACAGACACAAAAAGATTGGGTTTTGCCGTTCATTCAAAACCATTTTTCCGAAAGATATATTACATATCAGTTGTGAACGGCATAATTTGTGGGGACATGATGTGATTATTCCGGAATCATTACAAAAACATATTTCAGAAATGTTACATAGTACCCACGTGGGTATCATTAAGATGCAGTTTTTAGCAAGGTCATATGACTGATGGCCTTGTCTAAACAAAGATATAAAGAACCTTTGCAAGTCTTGTATTGTCTGTCAGTCTGTTCAGAGAAAATCGAACAGGGAAACATTACAATTCTGGCTTATACCTAATGAGGTATGGAAAAGGATTCACATCGATTTTTAGGTCCATTGATGGGTAAATATTGCCTCATTGTACTGGACGCATTTTTGAAGTGGTCAGAGGTTTCTGTCATGACAAGTATCACTACAACCAATACAGTGGATAAATTGGGAGACATTTTTTCCCGATTTGGCATTCCTAAAACACTAGTGTCAGACAATCACCAACAACTAATATTGGACGAATTCGAAATGTTTTTGAAACAAAATGGTTTTAGACACTGACTTCACCTGCATATAATGCAGCACAGAATGGCCCTGCTGAAAATAGCGTAAAAACGGTGAAATATAATCTAATGAAATAATTGAATACATTCGATAATAATATCAATTTCAACTCTTCATTGAATATATTTTTTATGACATATAGAATCACTGAGCACTGCTCCACAGGCGTATCTCCCTCTTGGTTATTTTTAGGAAGGCAAATCAGATCCAGATTTGATTTACTCAAACAGATAATATTAAGAACACTAAAAAAAATTTCTGACGTGAATAGTAAGTTGTTAAAATCTCAACAAGATAATGCAAAATATTCCAGAGGGGAAGGAGAGGAGAAATTCATGTTGAAACAGTGTGTATAGCTGAAGATTATCGTAATTTGAGTAAACCAACTTGAACAGTTGGTCATATTCTGAAAATTTTGGGCAAAAATATATATTTGGTGAAGGTGTATGAGACAAACTGGACGAAAAAGTAGACATTACAATTCCATCCCTATTTTCTAACATCTGTACTTTGCGAAAAATCAATCTAAGGATAAATAATCCACGTGACAAATATATTGTATTCCTGCAAAACCACTTGAAATATTACAGGGAGAAAAGACAGGTTGTAAACTCGATCTTCTAGAAACTTTGGAAATGAATGAAAGTCTCAATTTCTGCAGATTAATCAGCACAATCATCCTTTGTTAAATTGGTTTCATTGAAATTCAAACAGGGTATGAATATAATTTCCGCTCTATATATTCACCTATCGGAATATCTTCAATTATATTCTTATGCCTACTCCTACCTGCTCTGCTTATTTAACACGAAGCATCGTGATTACCTGACGAAGCTACTATTCAGCGAAACACGTGTTATGGTTTTGTTAATGCAATTTGGTGAAATTTGTGTAGTGCAGTTTCTTTTGTTTACTGATTATTATAATTATTTATTTATTCTTTCCTTCGCTACCTATTTATTTGTGTCATGTAAATGTATCGACATATGGAAAAATATGTATACATTCTCTAACGTTTTGAAGTTTATATATACACATGAGAAAATAGTAAAATTTCGATTTGTTGGGAAAATTTCAGTTTGCTACATGAAGTTATACGAAAATTTTATAAAAAATTGTATAAATATGACTTATGAAGTGGAAGAGCAACTTCGTAGTGGAATCCCTTCACTATTGGAGATGAACTTCGCCTTTGTTTCCAGTAGCTGTCAATATTAGCAATAGTCACTTGTATTACAATAATTTGGGAACAATAAAGACAATTATCATTATTATATTTCCGCGCATAAACATGTTTTGGAATACGGGTTTATCAAATGCAAAAGCACAGACATGAGCTCAATTATTCATTTTATAGTTAAATATTGCGAAAAACGTGCACAGTCGTGTGCATAGGCGCGACTCTCAATTTAACAGCTTGAATATTGATAATTACTCCAATCCCGTGTCTGTTATTTTGCATACATGTTTTTTAATCTATGAAAAACCTTTCAGATGCACAGACATAAACCCAATAATTTTCTCTTTGAAAAATGTCTCTCTTTACGACTCTCTTTTACCTATTTTGCCCCCATCCACTTGTTTGCGATTTTTGGAAATTGATTTGGCAGGCGATTAACTACAACTTTACAAATTCAGGCTTGAAATTATATTTTCACCCGCCAAATGCCCCTGTCTGTGGGGTCGGTATTCGTTTAGAGCACCTACTATAATTGTTTTGTTTGTCAGTGTCGTCGAGTATACATATAAGGCATTGTTAATCTTGTTTAGATGTTGATTACAAACAAATTATTTGACCGGAGCAGTTTATTACTAATCTAGTTGTTACTAAATCGAAATTATTACCAATATTCCTGATTCCGAAAATGCGTGCCACGATTTCCACCAAATTGTTAGAAGTTCCAAATTTGCAGCTATCTTTAGTCGCCAACACTATACTGGATCCTATCACCACATTTTGTAGCATTAGCGATTCCAGTGCTTTCAAGCAAGATGCCATTTTTTGTGGAGCCATTCCACACACCACCTGAAGACAAAAATTATTTGTCTGAGAAAATATAAATTAGATAATAACAATTATTATATCCATTCTTCAATATCCACAATAGTACACTTTCTCTTGTTTTACAGTAATATAGAATAAACATAGGGATAGGATTCCCACAGGAGGATAAACCTGTGCATGGGGGGAATTTTGTACTTATGATTGAATGGGAGTACTAATTGTTACTAAGTTGGAAAATAAAATAAAAGTTCATCTGAAAATCATAGAAAGTAGGATTTTTTTGAGGTCGTGGGGCTCTCTTATATCCATTTACTTCGTTATATCATAGAATAACGTTAAACATTTCAAGAAGTTCTATCTGTATATATTTTTTAACGTATTGTTACGGAAATCACGAAAAATAGCCTGAGTACGCCCCTGTGTTGGTTGCCGATGACATCATGCTCCACATGTTCTATAACCGCCATTGGAAGATTCGAGATACGACAGATCTTTCGATAACGGCCATTCAAAGACTCGAGAAGAGAACCGACCGTTAGCGATGACGTTATGGAACATTTCCGATCGTCGCTATTCCAGAACTCTCTGGCGTCCTATATAGCGGGTCAGTGACGCACCCAGAGAGGGAGTCATGCCCCGAGATTTATAATAGTTTTTTTTTAGATATCTACCATAGATAATAACTGTAAAATAAGCTCACCTACCAATATAAAATGAGGCCACCTACTAATAGAACATATTAGATCCTTGCAACGGATGCTGACTAACTGTCGGTCATCCAACGTCCAACAGACCTATTGAGTATTCAAAATAACGGATACTCCCTCTGGTGTCGATTTTTGAAACTATACATAAGTACATTGTTTACTTTTTGAAATATTAGTGTATGATTTAAGCCATTGTATACTTAAAACTTGTCGAATCTCTTGTGATCATAAGACATTTAATGAAATTCTGGTTTACCTCGTGGTTTTCTGTTGACTATTGTACGTCCTCGAGTGAAAAAAATGGGTGATTCAAGTTCAAATCATTATTGTTTCTACCTCAATGTGAATAGTTTGATCATTTTTTGTGAGAAAATGAACGTAACGTTCTGGTTTAGACTAATTTAGGATTGAGTGAGTCTGTAGACGGACGACGGGATCTTGGGATCTTGAAGAAAAATACAGTTCCTTCCCAAAATCTTCCTGTATCGTCTGTGGCCAAAAAAAAAGTGAAAAAAGAACCTTCAAAGAGAGTTGAGAAGAAAAAAAAGAGATATTATCCAACATACCGAAGATTATTCATACAGTGTATGGAAAAAGAGTGACTATATATGTATATCTAGGTGATAAGTGTTATATATTTACTTAATGAAGGACACGACTAATTGTCTTACCAACTAGTGATAGGTCATTTCCAACTTATAATACTTACAAATGACATTCCATGCTAAAACTTTAAACATTCACAACAATAAAGACATTTCAAAAATTTGTTTTAGAGAAATTGAAGAAAAACTATTTTTTGTTGGTTTTATTTCAATTCGAACATTCACAAATACTGTGTAATATTTTTTCAAAATAATTCATTATAATAACTCCCGATGACTTCACTTAGCTGTCCAGAAACTACGGATTTTTTTTGCAATCAAATTAGAACATACTTTGTGTCCTCCAAAGTGAGTTTTTGCAAATTATATTGTCTTGAGACTTAAATATACCTATCACTAGAGTCTTGAAATGAATAACACTACACAAAAAAAAAACTGGAAACAAATACAAAATGGAAATATTTTAAGAAAAAATCAAAACAAGTGTAGGTGTAACCTCTAAAGAAAACAGACAAGCAATGTACTTATGTCTGGTTTGTATTTTCGCCATTCTGGTACCGGATACGGGATGTCCGCAAAGCATCGACCGTAGCGAAACGATGACCGACGGTGTAATCCGAATTCCGAATTTGATTACACTTACGAGAGTCTCGTAACGAGACGACTGTCTGGACAAGTCAATAGTCAATCGAAGTTGGTTAACTAACCAATAAATCCCAATCCCATCATAGATTCGAACATTTTACTACATAAAAATAGTGTTTTTCATGGCTAAAATATTTTTGTTGAAATACCCGCATATAATTAAATGAGTTTGTGTAAGATGTAAGAGTAAAGTAGAGAGTAAGTAAAACTACTAACTTCTGAACATCAATATATATTATATAACCTGAATGTAATTACGTAATTGTAAATAATAAACATATTTCATATTTTTCAGAAAAATATGAGAGAGAGACAGGCATCTTTACTCGGATATTTGAAATCTGAAAAATCTAAATGACAATCAAACTGTAACTATAATTGCATCGCAAGAAGCAAGTTTTGAGACCATTTGCAAGAAAATCCAAATACAGAAAAATCAATCAAAAGGCTTGCTCAGGAAAAATGTCGTCTGGATTTTGTACTTTAATAAGTGTTTAATGTTTAGTGAAAGTTTCATATTATGTTTATATTTAAGGAGTAAATTTTGTTCATTAAATAAATGTTACATTTTGATTTAACGGATTTTGTACTATATTAGGTAAATATAAGTTTTATTCTATATTATGTTTATATTTAATGAATAAGTTATTTTGTTTCTTACATAAGTGTTACATATTGATTTAGGCCGCGGCTCCCCCCGAAATTTAATCAGGGTGCGCCTTTGTAGCGGGTCACATGCGGAGGCGAGTCAGTCAGAAGAAAGTCTGGTGAATATTGCTTTGTATTGTAATTATTAACAAGTATTGTGTTGTATTTCAGAGTGGAATAAACGGACGAATTCATTGAAATATTCTCGAACTCAGTTTCGTAACAGTATTATTTCATGGACCTTGAGTTTGCTCACGATTTCCCTGGAGGGAATTTCTAAGCTTCCTGGAATAAGGGATATATCGAACGTGCTACCCTATTTTGCCCCCTGGTATAAACAGGGTGTCTCAATTCCCATTGACATAGAATTATTGAATTCGCAGAACTGATAGATATACCAAAAATGCGCCTAATGATCGGGTGGGGCTCATCTTGAGTGATGCATTTGGAAGCCAGAAGTGATGGAACTGCCGATGTCAGAAAAATAATATAAGGAGGCAAGATCAGTCTGAAAATCACTTCGGTTTTCTTGAAAAGAAAAATCAGTACTAAAAAATCCAAATTTATCTCATTTCTCATGGAAACACCCCTGTATCTTACGTAATTGTTGATGTAGAAATATGAAATTCGCTGGATCGTTATATGTACCTCAATGATTAGTTGCAGTCACCCTCATTGATGTATAGTCCATGCCAGAGTAAGAACATTCCTGAAAAATTATATGAGAATTCACGATGGGCTGGATATCTTTTTGGATTCGTAATCAGAACAAGAAATTTAATCGATATAATTTTTTCCTGGAAAAAAATTTAAAAAAACCCTAAAATGCAATCGATTATTATGCTGGGATAATCTGATATCCACTATAGGCTGGTAGCTCATATTCGTTGTAAAGATAGATTTTGTATCACTTTATAAAATATTTTTTCAAATAGAATTTGGTTAATTTTGATCAACGATGGATTCTTGTTTCTTCGGGTAGTTATCAATCAATCAATTCCATATTCGTTGAGTTTACTGGTAAATGAACCGAGAAATCAAATGACATGATTTATGGACTGTAATAAACGCGACGAAAATTATATAACTCAAAGATATATATATATATATATATATATATATATATATATATATATATAAATATATATATATATATATATAATATCTTTGAGTTATATAATCCTTCGTCAACAATAACGGGAAACACGGGAGTGTTTCCATGAGAAGAGATACAAATTTGGACCCTTCTGAATTTTTGTTTTTCAGGAAAATAAAGTTTATATAGTGAATCTGTTGTTCTGATCAATTTTAGATCAAATTTCGGTTGTTACATTATTTCTGGCGTTCAGAGTACATAACTGAAGGTGCATCAATCAATCTTGCGAATTTCACAGTTTTACGTCAGCAATTACGGAAGATGAGGTGCTTCCATGAGATATGAGAAAAATTTGGGCTTCTCTGATAACAAATCGTGAGAGATTTCCAGCCTTCCTTGCTCGGGTATCAATGGGTGCATTTTTGGTTTATCTATCGATCCTGCGAATTTCATAATTCTACGTCAACGTATACGGGAGATATAGATGTGCTTCCATGAGATTTGGAACCGGTATAGAGAGCGAAAGTGAAACATTGGAAGGGTTTTAGTCGGTAGAAATCCATCATACCCTTGGGTGCCTCATGCAAGATTTCTCCTGCTCCTATAAACAATGCAAGTCGAATATAGTATCTCCTTTTTTATAATTCGATTCATAACACTCGCATACTTCTGGCTCGCCCTGTATATAAAATGACACGGAACTGAAAATTAAAAAATTAAATAAACCTTCTTAGTATCAAAAACTAAGCTCCTAAACTGATATAAGTAACTAATTTTGAGTCGGCGCCAAACAAACAAGCAAATGAATTAGATAAGGCGTAAAATGATGGCATCGAGTTGCGCGGTGACATTCTGAGAATTTTTCTGAAGTAATTTAATGATTGTTGATTGTTTGTTTGGCGCCGACTCAAAATTAGTTACTTACATCAGTTTAGGAGCTTAGTTATTGAGACTAAGAAGGTTAATTTTATTTTTTACTTTTCAGTTCCGTATTTTGTCGGTTTAATTTTTTGTTAAAAAGTCTTTAATTTAAAATTTTTTGTGGCTGAAATCTACTAATTACTACCTACTTGTTTTTTGATTACTTCCAAAATACTTACTTACCCACCTTACTTCAACTATTACCAGTTAAATAATATGATTATCTGCTTTTACTATTTGTTGTAATATAAATTATTTTTGTTGTTCTGGTTAGTTCATTTCATTACTTTGTATATCATTCCATCCTCTCATAGAATATAATGATTGTGACGGATGTGGAACAAAAATAATGACATTAGCGATCTGTCATTGTCAACTACATATCTGTGCCAATGATCGCAAGTGAAAAATCAATTATCCCCCATTTTTCTAACCGTAAGGGTGGATAATTTCATTCGAAATCCAAATTTGAGGTATACCCTATCTATTGAAAAAAGAATCATCCAAATCGAAGAACCCAGTACAAATGTATGCCTGATAGAATCGATTAACGGACCAGAATTCAGAGGGTGAGTGATCAATATCCTTTATTTTGCTACCCTTAGGGGTGGATTTCAGTTTTTTAATTCGAATGAGACTAATTTCGATGTACACCCTATCCACTGAAAAAAGAATTATCGGAATCGGAGGTCTCAGTAGAAAGTTATACGTTCACTAATTAAATTTTCGAAAATAGTCGACGCGAATCAATAGGTGAAACTGAATCGAGTTCTCATAAAAGTGATAATTCTAGACACGATATAAATATTATATTTATTAAATTTGTCAATGAACGATACAAAATCAGAAACCAATACCAATATGTCGATTCGTAAATTTGATTCGAAATTTTTCCCAAAATTCGATGGTACTCCACTAGAGCTGTCCTCCTTTTCGGAAACAGCCAATACGATTCTCAACACATATTGGCACCCAGCCAATACAAATTGTGTCCAAAATATCACGATAATTCATGGAATATATTCAAAATTGATAGAACAGGCTCGCGAAGTTTATAGCATTTGTATTGATAAAGATTGGAAATCGGTAAAAAGTGTTCTAGTGGCCCATTTTGGTGACCAGAGAGACGAAAATGGATTGTTATTTGATCTTGATCAAGTAAGACAAAACCTCAATGAACAGGCATTGCTATTCTATTATCGGGTAATGTCGAATTTGAGTGCTGTCCATAATTATGTCGATACACATTCATCATCATCATTACTTCACTTGATTACACACATGTACTCGTTCTGAGCACTCGATATGTTCACAATTCTGAATGATTGTTGTTTCCGATCTGCCGTGGCTTCTTATACAAATCGGATCGACACGGGTGCTTAGGCAAAAATTGATTTATGTCATTCATTTTGTTTTTTATGACTTTCGTTTACCCGCATTTATTTGGTCACCCCTATAACTTTTCTATGATTGAAGATAGAAAAACAAAATTCGGGGGTTGTGTATTATAGTTCAATTCAAATTTTTTGACATATCTATTTGCTTTGCCGTACTTCCGGTTTGACCGGAAATGACCCCAACTTTCGATTTTTAAATGGGACATTCTATATATTTTTTTACTCATTTCGATCGAGAATGACATTCTAAATCCAACACCACCTCACTTGTCAATATTTGACGAATAAAGTCATTTTTATTCCATTTTTTTTTTCTCGATTCAGAATGCCATGGATCATATAAATTGTTTCATTCTTGATCAAGTACCATAGGAAAAATACAACTCTGAGGCTTATGACTTCACAGTCGTTTTAGGAATTATTCAAATGTGGCAAATATGAATTTTTCCAGTTAACTTGATTTTTTCAAATGTAAAGTGGATGGCTCGTCGGCTTTTTGTAAAAGATCATTTTCTTATGAATAATTCGATACCACACACTTTCATTTTATTTTTACTATTTTTCTGAATAATTGCAAGAAGTGATCATACTTAATAACAAATAATACGTATTCGGTATACTTATGCACTAAGTCCTGTTATTCTAGTTATCCGTGACAAACAATTGAAGCTGTTGCTAGGATTACCTAAACAAACAGGCTAATGAATATGCTGTAACTTTAAAAAAATCATTTGTTGCGTAGTTTATAATTTGATATGGAAAATTATACTAGAAACGAGAAAATTGACAAATTGCTAATTTACGGAGGAGCAAAAAAGAATGCAACTGATGCATCTCGAATTTATGCTCAGAGATTCCATAATCGTCGCCATCCCACTCGGCTTCATTTTCCAAAACTGGAGAGGAAAATGCGAACTGAACCAGAAGAAAATGCCAAATGAACCAGAAGAAAATGCCAATAACTTCATCGTCAAGGAAGAAAAAGAAGTAGACGTGTTGGCCCATATTGAAGTGAATTGTACGTCGCCAAATTGTTTCTGAGTGTGATATAAGTCATTCGTCCGGTTGGAGAATTCTTCACAAATATAATTATCGTTCATTCAAGTACCAACAACACCAACATATTAACAATAACGACCCCAACCGAAAATTAACTTATTGCAACTGGTTTTTGACTAAATACAGAGAAGAAATGCGTTTTCCATTTAAAATTATTTATTCAGATGAAACTCGATTCACGAAATTTTCAAGAGCGATTTGAAGTCAATTGCTGGATGGGTATTATCGGAGGAAAATTTTTGGAGCCAGTAATTTTCGACGGACAACTTACCGCGTAAAGATATCTACAGAAATAAAATTAATGATTTCATTGAAGATTTGCCACTGGCTAACCGAACTGATACCTATTTTCAACAAGATGGAGCGCCACCTCACAATTCTCAAGTCGTAAGAGAACATCTGAATGTCCCAGAAAAGTGGATTGGCACTTATGGACCTATTCAGTGGCCTGCGAAGTACATTCTTAAGTTGTCCTATTTTTTCATAATGTTTTTTTTTCATATTCTAGATCACCAGATCTTACTCCCGCTAGATTTCTTTCTCTGGGGAACAATAAAAAATCAGGTGTATAACACAGCATCAGCTACTCGTAAAGAACTGGAGTATAAAGTAAAGGTGGCATTCCAGAACATCACTGCGGCACAACTAATCAATGTGGTGCGCGCAAAAATTGAAAAAGTTGAACTTTGCCGGGATCAAGAAGGAGGTCATTTTGGAAATGTAGAACCTTAATGGACTAATTTGCGACTTTTAAATAATTCTTCAAACGACTGTGAAGCATAAGCCTCAAAGTCGTAGTTTTCCCATGTTACTTGATCAAGAATGAAGCGATTCACACCATCCATGGCATTCTAGATCAAAAAATGAAAATTGGAAAAAAATTACTTTATTTGTCAAATATTGACAAGGAAAGTGTTGTTGGATTTGAAATATCATTCTCGATCGAAATAAGTAAAAATATATAGGATATCCCATTTAAAAATCGAAAGTTGGGGTCATTTCCGGTCGAACCGAAAGTACGGCAAAGCAAGTGAATATGTAAAAAAAATTAAAATAAACTATAATACACAACCCCCAAATTTGGTTTTTTTATCTTCAATAATAAAAAAGTTATAGGGGTGAGCCACCTTGGAGAATCACCTGGTATATATCTTTTTTTTTTTTTTTTTTTTTTTTGTTCTGGTTCCCACGAAAAGGGATATCCTGTAATGTTCAGAGAACATCGTGGGAACCTAGGGAAAGAAGGTAGGAGTTGGTGTTCTTCTTAAATTTCTGAAGGTTGTATGCCTCGGGGAACACCTCCCTAGGCAATGAGTTCCAAAGCCTCGCTGTTCGTTGGATGAACGAGTCTTTGGAAAGTGATGTTCTGCAGGTTTCCAAAGTGACCACGAAGGGGTGTGATGACTGAACTTGACGGGTTAATCTCGAAGAGACTGCCAAAGCAGGAACGATTGTTGATATTTCAGAAGAGCATCGCCCATGAAAATATCTATAAAATAGAGACAAATCGCCAACTTTTCTACGGTGTTCCAGACAAGTGAGCGAGTTTGTAAGCGAGGCATCACCGACGAGACGAATTGCCCTTTTTTGGACAGAATCCAATAGCCTCAGGATATGTTTAGGTGCCGCACTCCAAATATGGGAACAGTATTCCAGGACAGGTCGGATCTGTGCCTTATAGATCATAAGCAGCTGACTGGGGGTGAAATAGCTCTTGGCACGAAACAGAAAACCAAGTTTTTGGGATGCACTTTTGGCAATGGACCTCACGTGATTTTCCCAGGAAAGGTTATTGCTGATAGTAATCCAAGCATCGATATGGATGGCTTCAGTGGTATGGTTACTCCTGACAAAGTTATGTTAGGCACAGTGAGATCGGCTTTTCTAGAGAAAAGACATGCTTGTGTTTTGTTTGCATTGAATTCTACCAAGTTATTAGATCCCCATTCGAGAATTGTTGCCAAGTCCATATTTATATTATTAACATTTCTTCCTCGTTCATTTCTGGTTTCACGGGCTGATATAGGGGCCCTGGAAGAGAAAGCGGTATGGAGGGTACTATCATCGGCAAAGCTGTGTACTGGACATGAAGTTGCTTTCAACAGGTCGTTGATGTGAAGTAGAAATAGTGTTGGTGCGAGAATGGATCCTTGCGGAACACCCTCATTTATGAGTAGAGTGTCAGATGAAACTCCATCGACCACTACATGGAGAGACCTGTTTGAGAGAGAACTAGCAAGCAGAGAACACAGCTGAGGGGGCAAGCCATAAGACGGAAGCTTGGCGAGGAGTCCCTGGTGCCAAACTCGATCGAACGCCTTGGAGATATCTAATGCCACAGCTAAAGTTTCTCCATGCTTTTCAATAGATAGCTGCCATATATGTGAGACGTAAGCGAGTAGGTCACCAGTTGATCTCTGATGGCGGAAGCCATATTGCCTATCGTTGACAATTCCTGAGTCTTCCAGATATTTCATGAGCTCGATGTTGATGGCTTTTTCCATGACCTTTGAAATAATAGATAGCAGTGCGATAGGTCTGTAGTTGCTAGGTAGGGCCTTTTTGCCTTTTTTAGGGACTGGCTGTACTCTTGCAATTTTCCAATTGGACGGAAATACCCCAAATTGTAAGAGTGGTTGAACAACTTGCAAAGAACAGGTGTTAGTTCGGGGCACATTTCTTGAGAACAATCGGCGGGATTCCGTCAGATCCACAGGCTTTGTTGGTGTTGAGACCCAGCAAAATCTTTCTGATAGTACGTTGGCGAAAGGTGATCTCGGGCATGTGACTGTCAATAGGTGTAATGTTCGGGGTTGTTTTCCCGATGAATCCAGAGTGGAATTTCCAGCAAATAGGTGCGCAAAGATATTGGCTTTTCCTGGGCAGTCGTTGCTAGTGTTCCATCTTCTTTGGTTAGGGAGGAAATGAGCTGGAAGTGAAATTTCTTCCCACAGACTTTGCGAAAGACCAAAATGAACGGGATCCGTTAGGACATTCAGCAAGTTTTGATCTTATTTTGGCTTTGTGGGCATCTTTTGAGCATTCTATTGTCTCTTTACATATGCCTCTAGCCTCGACATATGCTGCTCTGGTCTCAGGGCCCGGATTTTTTAGCCATCGATGGTATGCTGCCTGTTTGGAAGCCACAGCTCTAAAGCAGTTTCTGTTAAACCAGGTCTTATCGGATGATGTTCTTCTTTCGGTATTCGGTATGTAAGTTTGCATCCCCAACATGATGATTTCAGAAATTGTCTCAGCACATCGTGTTGGATCTACTGAAGAGAAACAAACTCTCTTCCATGGAAACGCTGAGAAAAACATACGAAGACCATCCCAGTCGGCCGAATTGTAATGCCACATGAGACGGGGTGGTATTGTGCAGCTCGATGGTAAATGGAAAGAGCATGTTGTGGAGATGAGGGTGTGGTCAGAGTTTCCAAGTGGGGCACAAACTTCTATTCTATACGGGTCAGGATTGGTGGTGAGGAAAAGATCTAGTGTATTGGCAGACTGGTTGTTGACATCAGGGATGCGGGTTGGTAGCTCGACCAGTTGTTCTAGACCATGAGTGATGGCGAAGGCCTCGGCTTGACGACCTGCATCATCTGTTTTGTTAGAGAATTTGAGCCAGGCAGCGTTATGTACATTAAAATCTCCCATGATTATGGTTTAGCTGTTGGTGGTTCTCCTGAGTGTAGTTTGTGAAAAACTCAAGGGTCGTTATATGAAGGTTCATTAGGTGATAGATAAAGGCAGCAGAGGAACTTAGTCAGTTTGGTATCAGATAGCTTGAACCACATCACATCAAAGTCTTTCGGTTCCAAACTCTCTTCACGCTGGCATGAAAGGTTAGCCTTGGCGTAAAGGCAAACTCCACCTTTGAACCTGAATCGAGAATGGAGTTCGTAACCAGGACAAAGCACATGGACCTTGTTGGTGGACGAGTTTACTTGTGTTTCTGTTAGAGCCAGAATATCCGGTTTTTCCGTCTGTAGGTGATGGTGGACGTCATTGATGTTCTTGTTGAGTCCGCGGATGTTGCAAAAATTAATTTTTAATGTTGAGTCCCCTCGAGTACCTCTCGCCCGGAAATCCGAATGGGAGGTATTTTACTTCCGGAGTGTTTCACTCTAGGAGACTTCATCATTATTACTATTGTTCATCATTATTACTATTACCTGAAAATAAAGAAGGAATTGGGGAAAAGGAAAGAGGGAGACCGGAAAGTATCGACCGAACACTGAAACATGGAATGGTCCATTTCACAGCACACAAAGTCGATATGGTGGTATTTCACCGGGCGATGAGACCATCTTCCACCTACGGTTATCCTTTTATTCGCCTCTTACGACAGGCAGGATTTACCATGGGGCTATTCTAAAGCCGACCCCATACGACCAATCATCTACTCAATATAACCTTGTTTCCATTTATGAACTAGAATACTTTTCGAAGAATAATCCAAAAACAAATAGCAATAACTTCTTCAATATTTTCTCAAGTAGTACACGTTTGAAAAGAGAAATGTGAGGTTTTTACTATAATCAAAAAAATCATAAATCTTTTGAGATTCCTACCTCATCACTTCTTTCGCTTCTCATGAACACACCAACATCTCCAATCAGGCCCCACTGTATTGCCAATCCTGGTAGCTCTTCACGTCTTCGTTTTTCGCAAAGACTTTCCATAGCCGAGCAAGCCATTCCGTAATTCGACTGTGAAAAGTTGCCAATTCCACTCATAATCGACGAGAAAACTACGAAATATTCGAGATCTGGACAATGTTTCCGTGTAACAGAGTCAAGGTGTTGCG
The DNA here is from genome assembly GCA_018342105.1 of Gonioctena quinquepunctata. NCBI lineage: Eukaryota > Metazoa > Arthropoda > Insecta > Coleoptera > Chrysomelidae > Gonioctena > Gonioctena quinquepunctata. Next base: position 108,767 of record JAFIRS010003172.1, on the reverse strand, counting down.
CTGACATGATTTTAGATTCAAAAACAATTTCGAAATCTTTCTCTGTCAGCTTGGAAATCACTGCGTCTCGAAGAACAACTGCCAAGTGGAAAACACCTGAAATAATGAGAAAAAAAATAATGTACTCACCATACCAATATCAAATATTTATTTCAATAAAATTGCACGATTCACTTAATCATCTTTACATAATTCTTGACATGTATGATTTTATTCATGGTCTTACATGAGCTGCGGATATAATTGATAGTGCAGAACTCAATGAATGACATCATATTTTTGAATAGTGGATTGACTTTCGCAATTTTGAATAATCGGGGCTGAATGTTATATTTTTCGAGTATGGTGTTTCAACTTTTCAATAACAAAAAATTTCTATAAATATTTGACACATTTTCATAGGTACCTAGAAATTCATCAAAAATATATTCAAATAACGTACCTCCAACCGGTCCCAATTTCATAGCATCAAGTATCAATTTTTCCGCCTTCCTAGGATCACTGCTATCATTCATATCCACTCTTACAGTAACATTTCTTATTTTCGACCACCTCTTCATACAATATGCCTGATAACCGGTGGACAAACCTCTTCTGGAATTCAGAATTATTTTCGTAGCCCCCCTTTCGATCATCCAATTGGCCAGCTCTAATCCAAATCCCCCCAAACCCCCAATGATAATGTAGGATTTGTTCGGGTTGAAGATCACTCTAGGAGAAGCCATTATGCTCTTGGGTGGCAATCTTGACATGTCAGTGGTTTCTTCTCTCAGCTGGATCAAAATTTTTCCACTGCATTTCTCAGAAGACAGGAGTGTCAGAGCATTTTCTATATCCATTTCACCGAATATTTTGGTTGGTAATGGTTTAACTACACCGGTTGCTAAACCTTTGAAAATGATAATGATAATGTTTATTAGAAATGAAAATAGTAACATTTATTACATTTGAGTTGGTATATAAACATAGGAATATCCCCTCGAAACTAGTGGGTTGTAGGGGTGAACCATCATTTACTATCATCATTGGTACAGTTTTACAGTAATTGTGAAGGATGTTGATTGTGTACAATTTAATAACAATATTTTTTTGGAGATTATTTAGGAAACAATCGAATTATTTAAAACTCAATCTCATAGGTCCATAAGTCATTCAGCCTCCTAGTTATATGTTTATAGTATCAAGGTTTGTGTTTAGCAGGAATTTTTTAACAATGTTTTCTAGGAGTGGAAGTGAAAGTTTATTTGTGTATAGTTTGTACATCTCATCTAACCAATCGAATACTTTCCTGTTAAGTGAGTGAAACATCTTTGGCCTACTGATTTTTTCGTTTTAAGGTATTCTCACATAGTTACTGCATTTTGCTCGTGTTGAGTAACAAGCTCTATTTTTGTCAATATATTCTTATTTTTATGAAGGTGGGCAATGATACCTATATACATAAAATTTTCTTATTAGACTGGAAATCTTTTCAGACTTGTAATTCGAACAACGAATTCACTATCTGCACACTTCATTCTTGGAAAATGAAATTAGTTTTGAAAATTACAAATTTGACTCACTTCTCACGGAAGCAACTCCATATAATTCATAATTGTTGACGTACAATTATGAAATTTCACAAGGTCGATAGGTATATAAAAAATGAGCTCAATTATCAGATGGGATCCATCTTACGAGATGTATACTGCACGCCCGACATATCTAAAAAACAATATTAGGAGGCAAGATAACCCAAGAAGTAGAGGTCAGATAAACTGAGGGACAGGCTGTTGAGAATCCACGAAACAGAAAGAGGTTGATACTTGTAGGATTACTTCATTATAGAGTGTTTTTTGTGGACTGTATTCGTTTTATTTACACTTTCATACACCCTTTACACAGATCATTTACAAATGACTTTAAACTATGTCTATATTTACACATATATACAATGATACCAAGAAGTTAGAGCAACTTTTTGTCATTGGTTCAAAAACATATTGCTGTAAAACTACCCAGCAAACATGAATTTCGTGTAGGATATCAAATCGCGTCTGGTTATTGTCATTGTGGTTTGTGGTATATGGTCATGAAAAATTATCACAGTTGCGAGAATTTTTTCAGATTTGTGTGTTGTCATTTTATCTATTCGGTGAAATATTTCTCCAGGCCAGTTTGAAATGAAATATCTGAGAAACCATTTGAGATACAATAAAAATGGTTGAAATGGAGAAAAAATTTTCTGTTTAGGTAGATAGGAAAAATCTGGCTCTTTCAAAAATTCTCTACAATTAGTGGCTTCAGAGAGTGAAAACAGTGAATTGTATATATCTAGCCCATGAATCAGTCGATTCTGAATGTTTGGTGAATTTATTGTGTATCTTCATTGAAATTCCACTGTTTTCGAAGATATATTGCTAGATTGTTCTTAGGCGCTCAAATGGGCCGTTTTGTTTTCATTGAAACCGTCTTCATGCTCATTGCCTTCCAAGACACTCTATACTTCCATGTATTGTATTTTGAATTGGACGCCCTTGTATATTTGCATAGATCATTGTTGAAATTCCAACAGTGAAATGACGCGGTTGATTAGTAGGATACCCGCAATCGCATCATAATCTGTACCATGCAATATCAGTTCACCTCAACTCTGTCTATCCGCTGAAGTCCCGCTATTAGAGCGGGTGGTAGTCTGGAGGCCTACTGGTGGCCGTCACGACACGGGCTAGCCGGACCGACGACGTAACATGATTATGGCCCGCTTATGGTATCTGTCGGCTGTTTTTAAAGGGCCTCTAAAGGCCCACATGTAACATATTTGCTGGGTACGGTGAGAAACATGGTTCACCTGATACTGAGAAAATCAGACTGTCTGAGATAGGTTGCGCGCAGGCAACATGGGATGTTGCCAGGGTTGCCAGCTCAAGAATATTCGAGAAAACCGTTGGATTATTTTTCTAACATGCTGGGGGTCTTAAGGTTTCGAAGGAAATTCATTCAAGCAAAGAGGCGAGAAGGACCTATCGACATCAAAATATTCAATCTAATAAGTAATTATTAATTTTACAAATGACTTTGGAAACATTATGCAAGTAATTTTCTGTGATTGTGATGCGATTGTGACTACGAAAGTCTTTTTATTTTGACTGCGGAAGTCTTTTAGTTCAACTTTGATAATCTATAATTGTGACTACGAAAGTCTTTTCATTTTGACTGCAAAAGTCTTTCAATTCGACTATGAAAGTCTATGATTGTGACTACGAAAATCTTTTTATTTACACATTATTTATATATTTATATTATATTAATTATTTTGGTAACAGATCGCAGATATGTTCCATTTTGAGTCCTTACTTGGACTACTCTTACTTTGGTATCGTTGCCAGGTATAACTTTTATAATTCTGGCCTTTGGCCATTTCATAGATGGAACATTGTCCTCTTTTAACAAAACTAGCATGCCCTCCTTCGAGTTTTTAACTTCATATTTCCACTTCGGTCGGCTCTGAAGCTTTGCCAGGTAATCTTTATGCTAACGCTTCCAAAAACTCTGCTGAACTTGGGTTCATTGTTCCCAGAATTTCAAGCGGTTTTCAGATATCTTTGTAAGGTTTGGTTCAGGATAACACGTTATGCGAGCACCTATCAAAAAATGCCCTGGGGTTAAAAAGGTAAGATCTGTGGGATCATTTGAAAGATAAGTCAATGGGCGTGAAGTTAAAATTCCTTCCACTTGAATAATAATTGTGTTGAATTCTTCATAAGTGAACTGACCCGTTCCCATGATTCTTTTAATATGATACTCTGTGCATTTTACACCAGCTTCCCACAAGCCGCCAAACACAGGTGAGTAGCTAGGAATAAAATTGAAGTTAATTTTCTCTTCTAGGGGAAATGTAACAATTTCATTTTGATTTTTATTATATTCAAGCTCTAAAAGCTGATTGTTTGCTCCTTTGAAAGTTGAACCGTTATCACAATATACTTGAAATGGTTTTCCCCTTCTAGCAATAAACCTTTTGAAGGCTGCTAAAAAGCATTCAGTTGTCAGGTCTGAGAGAGGTTCCATTTGATTGGCTTCCACTGAAAAACAGACAAATAACGCTATATATGCGTTAGTATTCATAGATTTTGTTATACGGGATTGTTTTATTGAAAATTCTCACTACTTTCTTCCATTTCGATAATAATGAGTTTATATTCAAAACGGCACTGCTTCTCAATGGATTCTATTCTCTGCAAAATAGTTCTTTAATTTCATAATTTGCAGAATTTCCAGGCTTTTCTATCCGGCTCGAAGGACCAAATTCAATGTAGGATAAATACATTGAAGAGTGTTTTTTGTGGACTGTATTCATTTTATTTACACTTTCATATATACTTCACACTAATAGCTGCGAAGGATAGGATTAGAAAATAGCGTCGCTTGAGTGGGTAGCTAACCGATAAGGAAGGAAACTGTCAGTTGGGTAGCAAGACACCTACTACCTCACCACACTAACAGATGCGCAGTATAGGAGTAGGAAATAGCGTCACTGAAGGGGGTAGCTAACCGAAAAATGAGGGAATTGTCAGTTGGGTTGCAAGGCACCTAGTATCTCACCACACTAATAGTCGCGCAGCTTAGGAATAGAAGTGAGAGATGAAATTGATGTCAGAATAACAGGGTTCAGGTGGCATCGAGAATCAGTTAAGGCACCTTCACTCGTACGATTCCAAAATGCCCAGCACTCTCACATATATGGCCGCTCGTGAACTTGCATTTTGAAACCCGTTTTGCTATTAATTGGTTATGCCGTTTTTGCAACACGTCTTTTTGAGCTTTTGTATTACTGCCTAAATTTTCTTCCAGAATGAGCTTTTGATTAAGTTAATACCCCGCATCATAAAGCCCTTTCCACTTATAGAGTATATATGCTTTCTTTGAGGCTGCCGACATCCGTCCTGTACATAATAATTGAATTAGAGCATGAAATAAATTTGTTATGATTTACTTGGAATTGACTATGTTATGCTCTTAGTTTAGAGCTTTGACTAGACCGAATTATTGTGCAGTCAGCACCCAGGTTCGAAACCAGTCAAGGGCAATTAAAGCCTGCCCTTCTGGTCCCGCTGTGTTGATCAACACTATGCTGACCCCTGGAGTGTTTCATTCCTTCAGCAAGACTGCAAAGCAAAGTGGCCTTCCCCCTAACAGAAGGGGGCAACTCTGAATTTGATAAAAACTTGCCAAGATCAGGTTGAAGGGAAAAATCCTTACAAACTGAAAGTAAATATAAAATAACCATTGGTAAGTGACATGGTTGTAACATTTTGGAGGTCATAAGTACTTCCCTAGAATGTGTTAATTAGAATTGCTTTGAAACTCTGCTTTGCGAGATCACAAGGTTAATATTTTGTGCATATTATTTTCCCCAAAACAACGTCGCAAGATGATTAATAATGAGATATTATAATGAATTCCCCGCAACTCACTGCGACTTCGCCGGTTGACGGAGCTAGGATAAATACTCCACATCCACCCTCTGATCCTCAGTTCCCTCGAAGGAGGAGGGCAGATTGAGACCTTAGAGGAAACTAGTGGCGAGACCTGGGGGATAAGCAGATTGAAACTCCGTTGTTGTGTTACACAATCCTGAATCCTACCTAATTGACTACAACTGAGGGGTAGGCAGATTGAGACCTCGGTCGAAAATAAGTTCCTTTCCTAAGTAACAACACCTGAGGAGTAGGCAGATTGAGATCTCCGAAATGGGGTCCGAAACGTCGAAAGTAGGAGATTTAAACCGGTTCTGGATCCCCTCCCACCACTATGATGTCACATGACCTTGACTTCGAATGTAACAAAGTCGTAGTGTGTGTTACCTTGACCTTGACCGGTTGCGGTTTGACATTGAGAAAGGCATTGCCCTCTAAGGTGACCACTGTGTGTCCTTCGAATGACTTTTGGGGGGCATTATTGCCAAGGTGACCTCTTCATAGGAGCCCACTCTGTGTGACGCTCCAGGAGCATCATCGCCCTCCACATGCAGCTCAACAAGGTGGACGGTCAGATCTTGACACTGGAGTATTGCATTCATTGTATTACAAGGTGACCCCAGTTCTGTGTGATGTTCCAGTACGAAGCATCACACCTGCTTGCAGCTCACCAAGATCGAGTGGGTGGAACCAAAGGAGTGTGACCTTCATGTTCATCGAATCATATAGAGTGGAAATTTTGTCCCCTATAAACTGCGTGAAGTTATTGTTGAGAACTCCGAAGTTGAATATACTCATTAGAGTGGATTCAGAGCACGGAAAATTTCTCAATTCAGTGAGTGTATTTTTTATCAGGTGAAATGATTCATATTTTTCATGAATACTGATACCCAAATGATGATAAATAGGCTAGACTGTTTCAATTCAGTGATGCATGTAGATGAACCCATTCGTGTCTAAATTCTCATCTACTAGTATAGACTAAGTCTGCATGAACATAATTGATGTAGTATTACAAATCCTGAACTATCTGACCATGAAGCACTATCTATCTGACCTGTTTCATCCCTTATATATTGGATGAAAAAAATCCACATGTGAACAAGATAAAAGGGCGAATTGTCAGCAAAAGGAACCCAACCAAATTCCGACTTCTTTGTCGAAAAATAAATTGGAATTCTATACATGAGGCTGAAGATCCAGTCAATGCTTTTCAGAAATATATTGTTGGAATATTCAGTGAAACATTTACATTACATACAATGAAAGAAACTAAATAGAAACCTTGGATTACAAGAGGACTAAAAAACTCTTCCTGTATTTACGTTGCCTCCACATCATTAGAAAATTTCACAGCGATAACGTTTTTTTCATGTCTTATTTCACTTACTATCGTCGAATCTACAAACAGACTATCGAACTATCTGGAGATTTGTACTACAGGAATAGATTGGATCAAGCGGTTGACAAAAAAAAAGAGATGTGGGCAATAATCAATGATTTGAGGGGCGAAACAAGAAATCGGAGTCAACCAGAAGTAAATGTTGACATAAACTCTTCTATAGCAAACAAATCAACCCACAAATCTTCCACGACAGTTGATCCTCCCGTTCATTCGAAAAATGTAGCCTCACCGATGCACTTCCTATTCGTATACGAGACGGACATGCCTGAGCTTGAATCAGTAATAAGTGATAAAAAAAACAAAAATTCCTCAGGCGAATACCACTTATCAGCCAAGCTGTTATCACAATTACCTGATTGATCCCCAAGAGCCCTTGCCATGGCCATAAACAAGTTTTTTTTTTTTTTTTTTTTATGTTCTGGTTCCCACGAAAAGGGATATCCTGTAATGTTCAGAGAACATCGTGGGAACCTAGGGAAAGAAGGTAGGAGTTGGTGTTCTTCTTGAATTTCTGAAGGTTGTATGCCTCGGGGAACACCTCCCTAGGCAATGAGTTCCAAAGCCTCGCTGTTCGTTGGATGAACGAGTCTTTGGAAAGTGATGTTCTGCAGGTTTCCAAAGTGACCACGAAGGGGTGTGATGACTGAACTTGACGGGTTAATCTCGAAGAGACTGCCAAAGCAGGAACGATTGTTGATATTTCAGAAGAGCATCGCCCATGAAAATATCTATAAAATAGAGACAAATCGCCAACTTTTCTACGGTGTTCCAGTGAGCGAGTTTGTAAGCGAGGCATCACCGACGAGACGAATTGCCCTTTTTTGGACAGAATCCAATAGCCTCAGGATATGTTTAGGTGCCGCACTCCAAATATGGGAACAGTATTCCAGGACAGGTCGGATCTGTGCCTTATAGATCATAAGCAGCTGACTGGGGTGAAATAGCTCTTGGCACGAAACAGAAAACCAAGTTTTGGGATGCACTTTTGGCAATGGACCTCACGTGATTTTCCCAGGAAAGGTTATTGCTGATAGTAATACCAAGCATCGATATGGATGGCTTCAGTGGTATGGTTACTCCTGACAAAGTTATGTTAGGCACAGTGAGATCGGCTTTTCTAGAGAAAAGACATGCTTGTGTTTTGTTTGCATTGAATTCTACCAAGTTATTAGATCCCCATTCGAGAATTGTTGCCAAGTCCATATTTATATTATTAACATTTCTTCCTCGTTCATTTCTGGTTTCACGGGCTGATATAGGGGCCCTGGAAGAGAAAGCGGTATGGAGGGTACTATCATCGGCAAAGCTGTGTACTGGACATGAAGTTGCTTTCAACAGGTCGTTGATGTGAAGTAGAAATAGTGTTGGTGCGAGAATGGATCCTTGCGGAACACCAGCATTTATGAGTAGAGTGTCAGATGAAACTCCATCGACCACTACATGGAGAGACCTGTTTGAGAGAAAACTAGCAAGCAGAGAACACAGCTGAGGGGGCAAGCCATAAGACGGAAGCTTGGCGAGGAGTCCCTGGTGCCAAACTCGATCGAACGCCTTGGAGATATCTAATGCCACAGCTAAAGTTTCTCCATGCTTTTCAATAGATAGCTGCCATATATGTGAGACGTAAGCGAGCAGGTCACCAGTTGATCTCTGATGGCGGAAGCCATATTGCCTATCGTTGACAATTCCTGAGTCTTCCAGATATTTCATGAGCTCGATGTTGATGGCTTTTTTCATGACCTTTGAAATAATAGATAGCAGTGCGATAGGTCTGTAGTTGCTAGGTAGGGCCTTTTTGCCTTTTTTAGGGACTGGCTGTACTCTTGCAATTTTCCAATTGGACGGAAATACCCCAAATTGTAAGAGTGGTTGAACAACTTGCAAAGAACAGGTGTTAGTTCGGGGCACATTTTTTGAGAACAATCGGCGGGATTCCGTCAGATCCACAGGCTTTGTTGGTGTTGAGACCCAGCAAAATCTTTCTGATAGTACGTTGGCGAAAGGTGATCTCGGGCATGTGACTGTCAATAGGTGTAATGTTCGGGGGTTGTTTTCCCGATGAATCCAGAGTGGAATTTCCAGCAAATAGGTGCGCAAAGATATTGGCTTTTTCCTGGGCAGTCGTTGCTAGTGTTCCATCTTCTTTGGTTAGGGGAGGAAATGAGCTGGAAGTGAAATTTCTTCCCACAGCTTTGGCGAAAGACAAAATGAACGGGATCCGTTAGGACATTCAGCAAGTTTTCTTATTTTGGTTTGTGGGCATCTTTTGAGCATTCTATTGTCTCTTTACATATGCCTCTAGCCTCGACATATGCTGCTCTGGTCTCAGGGCCCGGATTTTTTAGCCATCGATGGTATGCTGCCTGTTTGGAAGCCACAGCTCTAGAGCAGTTTCTGTTAAACCAGGTCTTATCGGATGATGTTCTTCTTTCGGTATTCGGTATGTAAGTTTGCATCCCCAACATGATGATTTCAGAAATTGTCTCAGCACATCGTGTTGGATCTACTGAAGAGAAACAAACTCTCTTCCATGGAAACGCTGAGAAAAACATACGAAGACCTTCCCAGTCGGCCGAATTGTAATGCCACATGAGACGGGGTGGTATTGTGCAGCTCGATGGTAAATGGAAAGAGCATGTTGTGGAGATGAGGGTGTGGTCAGAGTTTCCAAGTGGGTCACAAATTTCTATTCTATACGGGTCAGGATTGGTGGTGAGGAAAAGATCTAGTGTATTGGCAGACTGGTTGTTGACATCAGGGATGCGGGTTGGTAGCTCGACCAGTTGTTCTAGACCATGAGTGATGGCGAAGGCCTCGGCTTGACGACCTGCATCATCTGTTTTGTTAGAGAATTTGAGCCAGGCAGCGTTATGTACATTAAAGTCTCCCATGATTATGGTTTCAGCTGTTGGATGGTTCTCCTGAATGTAGTCCAGTTTGAGTGATAAAAACTCAAAGAGGTCGTTATATGAAGGTTCATTAGGTGATAGATAAAGGCAGCAGAGGAACTTAGTCAGTTTGGTATCAGATAGCTTGAACCACATCACATCAAAGTCTTTCGGTTCCAAACTCTCTTCACGCTGGCATGAAAGGTTAGCCTTGGCGTAAAGGCAAACTCCACCTTTGAACCTGAATCGAGAATGGAGTTCGTAACCAGGACAAAGCATATGGACCTTGTTGGTGGACGAGTTTACTTGTGTTTCTGTTAGAGCCAGAATATCCGGTTTTTCCGTCTGTAGGTGATGGTGGACGTCATTGATGTTCTTGTTGAGTCCGCGGATGTTGCAAAAATTAATTTTTAATGTTGAGTCCCCTCGAGTACCTCTCGCCCGGAAATCCGAATGGAGAGGTATTTTACTTCCGGAGTGTTTTACTCTAGGAGACTTCATCATTATTACTATTGTTCATCATTATTACTATTACCTGAAAATAAAGGAGGAATTGGAGAAAAGGAAAGAGGGAGACCGGAAAGTATCGACCGAACACTGAAACATGGAATGATCCATTTCACAGCACACAAAGTCGATATGGTGGTATTTCACCGGGCGATGAGACCATCTTCCACCTACGGTTATCCTTTTAGTCGCCTCTTACGACAGGCAGGATTTACCATGGGGCTATTCTAAAGCCGACCCCATACGACCCATAAACAAGTCCTTTCCTTTCCCTCGACAAAGGAGGTTCCACTGATGAACCAAAAAACTTCAGGTTTATCTCATTTTCATCAACATTGTCAAAAATCATTGAGAAACTAGTGAAATGTAGAATGATGGGTTTTTCGCAGAGTCGCAATATATTGGCGCCTCAACAGTTCGGTTTCCAGAACTACAAGAGTACTAATGACGCAATCTTTGATCTTCTTGAAAGAGTGTAGATGAGCCTTAATGAGAAAGAGGCAGCCGCAGCTATATTCGTTGATTTTTTCAAGGCTTTCGACTGTGTTAGTCATGAAATACTATTGAAAAAGCTATTACATTACGGTTTTTGCGGAACAGCTCTAGACTGAATCACATCTTACCTTACTGATCGAAAGCAACGAATCATACTAGGCAACAATACTTCTGAGTAGGACAAAATAGTACGAAGAGTCCCACAGGGCGAGCTAGGTCTCCTTTTTCTATACATTAACAATATAGCCAAGCTAGATATCTCTGGACGCCTCACACTTTTTGCAGACGATACTACAATCCTCTAGCAGAATGCAGATCGTACTTATTTCTCTCAAACTATTCCTGCTGTAGTAAATATCAAATTGTGGTGTGAAGCAAATATGCTGACATTGGACAACACAAAAACAAATTAGGTCACGTTGGACTTAGAAGAAGTACCCTCAGGTCCTTGAAAGCAAGCCTGGAACAAAATTTCTTGGGGTACACATTGATAACAAACTGAGGTTCGAGTCTCATATTATGACCCTGAAAAAAAAATGTCCTCCGGTTGCTACGTTGTCAATATAATATCCCGCGATCTTGGAATGTCGGCTGCTTCAATGGCATATTACTCATTCATTGGATCTCACTTACGGTAAGGAATTTCATTCTGGGGTTATTGCAGTCAGGTTCTATTCCAAAGTATAATCATTGTCCTCCAGAAACGAGCTTTGAAATTGATTTTCAAAGCAAAAACGCGGGAATCTTGCAGGCCGATTTCTTCAGAAAACAAATAATTGACGTTATATGAAATTTTCATTTAAGAGAGCTTGCTTGATACACAAATACAGAGAAAAATTCACTAACCCCAACACCAACCGGTATACACATCAGGAAAAAAAACTTGCTCCACCGCTTCCCACGTCAACTCTTACGAAATAGTCAAAACACTTCTCATGCCTCTACAATTCGGAGGAAATATTCTGCATACGCATTCTAGTCGTTCTGTATTCTGTGATATATCTTACATTTTACTCTGTTTATTAGCTCTGTAATTTTATAGCAATACTTCTGTCATTTGTAGTACTTCTTTCGTGCGACATTCTTGAAATAACGTTTCCTCAGGTAATCGTATGGGTCTTCAAGATACAATTGAAAAATAAACACAAATCATAGATCAAATAGTTTGAAGGCAGGGTTTTGAAAAATTCGTAGTTTATGTCATTCCCACCAGGAAATAAGTTATTTTCGCACTGGATTAGAGCGATCCACACTTCTCGCTCTGTCAAGAAACTAGATTCTTGCATCAAAATAGATGTTCTCATATTTTATATCCTTGAAGCATATTATGGTTCTCTTTCAGTTACTGAGATGAATAACTCTGATCGATTGAATTCCTTATGGCCTCCCAGAATTCCTTTTTAACATTGCTCAGATCCACCATAGTTTCCCTGGAAAGCCATCTTTTTTCCACTTTGAAGTTATTGTTAACAGCACACGAATTTCCAAATCATTCCATTCCGCTTGATAATAACATAGTTTTGTTGATTCAACTATCAATAAATGATTGATATTGTTGACGTCAATAAGACTATACCATTTAAAACGATATTATTAAATGAATATTACCTTGAGATATCAACCTGTGAATTTCCAATTTAAGCTCTGTATTGCCCTGATCGAATAAATCGTCGAATGAAGCTGCATGGAAACTACACGTTCTGAGAACCATTCCAGAATCTATGGAGCTATTGTAATAATCGGATTCGGAAACTCCAAGGAATCTTCCATTCTTCGACACACATCGCATAGACGCTTGCAGGAAATCACCTGCTGTTGCTGTCAAAACCAAATCCACGCCTCTACCTTCAGTTTTCATCATTAACATCGTTTCGAAAAATCCTTGGCCAGAACTATCTACAAATATCGGAAGAAATCAAATGAATGAAAGAATTACTCATTACTGATACAACACCCACAGATGAATATTGAATGTTTTTTTAGGCAACTGTACGGAATTCTGACTAATATGAACCGATTTTGAATCAAAAGAATGAAAAAATAACCAAATTTTGCAAAATTGGTACTTAAAATGTGCCTGTGGCTTTGCTCGACATGTTTTTTTTTTGTAACATTGTGTTTTTTCAGAGACATTCATGTAGAGGAACTTAAAATATTATAACGCCATCTCATATAAGTGTCTTTGCTGAAAAAAACGCGATTTTACACAAAAAAACATTTTTTATATAACCTAACTTAACCTTACGGTATTCCAGACGTAATTGAATCTGATTCGCTCGTTCTACCAGACGTCATAGTTGAATCTGGTGGATTCGCCAGTTCTAACCTAACCCTGTGTAAAATCGTGTTTTTTCAGGAAAGACACCTATATAGATGAATTTAAAAAGCAAAACCCTATCTAAATACAAAATTTCATTCAAATCGTTAGAGCCGTTTCCGAGATATATATATATATATATATATATATATAAGAATTGCTCGTTCAAAGATATAAGATAATTGTGCGATATCGCTTACAAAGTTCAGATTTGAAATTATTTACATTAATTTCATTAAAAAATATGTATTAATTATTAAAACTTTTTGTGTTTCCTATCTGATATTGTTCTTGTTTACAAATATAAAATGATAATATGTCCTTTCATCTTGTGAAATCTCTCGCGACCCCCTGACTCCACAGGGTGTCGCTACCTTTATGGGTTGAGGGTGAAAAGTACACTGGGACCTAGGAGATCTACTGTGTTTTTCTTTTTTTCTCGATGGTTATAGTTGGTCTTTTAGCACTAGTAGAATGCGGAGTGGTGCATTCAGTAGATCACTTCTGGTTGTCGGTTTTCAGAAGTATCTTCGCTTGTCTCATCCCTTGTAGAATAATAATGGGATATTTTGTGATACACTACCTTTTTAGTTTTTGAATATAAAAGGATTCGTATTCCAAGAATGGATTTCAGCCCTTTTCTTCACGAGTTTATCTGCTTTCTTATTTTCCCTACTCCAGTGAGGTCTGGAACCCACAACAGTTCAGTTTTCTAAAGTATTCCCAGAATATTTTTGAGCTGATTACGTGAGAGCTCAGCGCACTGATGGCGCTCAACTATCAAACAAGATGATGATCTCTTGTCTGCACTAGCTTCTTTCGATGTTGAACCGGACGCATTTTCGATAGCGTTAATTTTCACTGATTGGGGATTCCCCAGTCTTCTAGAGTATTTGGTTGATCATATTTCAATTCCTTCTACTGTTCAAGATTTTATCGTTCCCGAAATGGAGTGTCTTGTGCCTAAAAATTCCCTTCCATATCATTGCGTTTACAATATTGATCCTATCGAGTGGAATAATTTGAATTTAAGGCATGTCGACAAAGACAAGGGGATCCGAGAACGTTGATCCACTAAGGAGACCAACGACGAGGCAAAAGTCGCTGATCTGACTCTAATGGAAAACATGACGTGACAGGAACACAAGAGGTGCAGGTTGAAAGATATACCTAACTTCCCGATACCCAGATGTTATTCTCCAAATATACCTAAAGCACAATCAATTCAACTCCATACATTTCATGATGCCAGTGAAAAAGCCTATGCCACGGTGATATATTTGAGAATTGATAGTGAATCTGGTATAGACGTTTCGTTTGTTACTTCAAAATATCGCGTATCACCTTTGAAAGATATTACCATTCCCAAGTTAGAGGTACAGGCAGCTGTAATAGGAAGCAAAATACATCGAGGACTGTTTGGATATCCATATTGATCAAACTTTCTTTTGGACTGATTTAACCATCGTTTTGAGCTGGATAAAATCCGATGTGAGAAAATACAAACAATTTGTTTCAGAGTTCAGGTAATTCTTGAAAGTACGGACTGTTTTTCATGGCGATGAATACGCGATCCGAAATGGTTCCGGATTCTAAAAGTAGAGTTTGGTAGGTCCAGAGTTTCTTCATCGATAAAAATCAACTTGGCCGGAAAATCAGATTGACTTTCCAATATGTGAAGACGAAATGAAAAAGAATTTATTGGTATAGCGGTAGAAGTTCAAAAAGACTCCTCGTTACCAAAAATTGAAAGATTTTACTCATAAGTAAGACTCATTAGAGCTACAGCATGGGTTTTAAGTTTGAACCAGCGAATAAACTCTTGAAAACATTCAAGGGTGCATAGTGCAGACGCAAAACATATCTTTTCATGTATGTTTTTTAACCTTGTGAGAGTTCAAGTCTACCTCCGTAGCGGCCGTTGACCACACAGAGGGGTTTATCTACCATTAGACTCTATATGAATGGGGATGCAACTCTGTCCTATAGACAACCTTTGATTGTACGAATCATTTCTACTATCCTACTAGAGAGAAATTGCGACAGGCACCCAGAAGTGGTCCTATCTATTTCTCTATTATTCAATGCTCTTTTTGACACCTTCGTGTGGAGTATTGTCCAAAGCGCCTTCCATGTTCAGAAAGGCACATACCAGGGACTCCTTGCTTGTCAATGTATCTTGTAATTCATTTATTTGTTACTGTAGTGCGGTTTCTGTGGATTGGTCCGCTTAGTACGCATGCAGACCAGGGTGCAGTTGCATTTGTTGTGAGATTTCTGTTCTGATAGGATTATCCATAGCTTTTTCCATCGTCCAAGGCGAACAATGAGTAGCTGATCGGTCTTAGAGGTTTGGGAAGTTGCTGCGACTTATACGTGGAAGAATGTACAAGTAAAGCTGGAAGGATTATACGACTCCTGGTATTTTTGATAGCTGGAAAGTGTTTTTTCAGACGTTTGCTACCGCGTGTGTGGCGAGCCATTGCTATTGCTTCTCTGTTGTGTTTTCTATATTATTCTGTTGTGTTCTCTAGAGAAACATCACTGCTTTTCGCAGAATTTCCAAAAGCCATTTCTTCCAGCTCTCCTCATCTCTTTGTTGTAGGTGGTTTCTCGGTGAAACTCTGCTATTGCACTTGGCTCTGTTGAAGATCTTGGATCTTGAAACTGACAGACAGTGTTCCACCAAGGTACATCGCTACTACTTGTATTCGTTTGATTGGGTCAGCTTGATTCATAGGCGTCGATTATTACCTCATTTACTTCCGTGAAATAGTGTTCCTGACTCATTTGAGAATCATTGTGTGGAGGTTAATGGAGTAATTTTATTCATGAACATGTACTGGTGTACGTACCTATATTTTCATTTTCCAACCCAGGAAACATGTCATTCAGGAGTTTTCTTCCATTGGGGGTGTCGACAGTTACGAAAATAGTAGCTTTCATACTGAGAGCAATTGAGACTGCTGCAACTGTTAACTCCATTGTTCCAGAATTTATTAGTATTGATTCACCTTTTCTCATCTGACCCTTCACGATCATCGCATAGTAGTTCTGAAAAATAGGTATATATTAGGGAGCATATTGATTATACAAATGAGATGAATCTAACCGGAACAAGAAGTGAGAAAATCAGTAACTTTTTGAATACGAAGTATTTCAGTAAAAAGAATTCAAGAATAATAAATTTGTCAGGTACTACTCTTCATTTGAAATTGGACGTTCACTGTTTGATAACTGTTTGGATAATATTCGTGATCATGTGCTTATATACATCGTCAGTATTTTTCGATATTGTATGTCTCCATTTCATCAGGTAGAATACAATCGAATGACATCAAAGATAAAAGACCACAGGAATATTTAAGTTTTATGCTATATATTGTCATGGTGGATATATTTTGAAGCGTGGAATGGACTTTTCCTCAAATCAACTCAATATTCAGATATTTCATCTACGAAAAAACTACAATTTCATATAGCAGGAAAGTTTAACATTGATTTTTCTTGATAATATATTGACTTATTCCATAGAAAAATTCTCGAGAATGTTTAAATGCATGGGTTCTAGCAGGGTAAAGGCACTTTGAAAAAAATCGGTTCTTCTGAAAAGATGCTTTTGATGGTTTCTGCACAAATTTTATTGATTAAAGTTTCGAAGACTCATATAATGCTGATTCTGCTGACTTTGACTATAACATATTGATTAATATTATTTCAGTATACTTCAACAAACATTCTCCTATGAAAAAAGAAGTTGAGAGTAAAAATACAATGTTAATTTATTGAATGTTGTGAAAAAAAGAAAACACCAGTTGAGAATTTAAGCATTCGAACTGATACATTTTCACAAAATAAGAGATATTTCAAAAACCATAAGGTTCAGGTGAATTAAACCTTTTTGAAACGTGGCTTTATTTTGATCGTCAAATCCGAAAATGAAATAATATACGGGGTATTCTATTTGAAGAATAACAACTTTGATACGTATCGTATTTTTGGCACATTCTGTACAACATAAAAATATTTCGGTAATATAGCGCTAATAGGTCGCTATCCATCCTAAGGGAAAAACTTTTAAAAAATCAAATGCTTTAGTCATAATGCATATATATATATATATATATATATATATATATATATATATATATATATATATAGTTATAATATTTTCTTTTAAATACTTACCGTAGCATACACAGTTGGAATTGTGACTGCATCACTCAAACTCCATTTTTCCGGAACTTCCCACTCATACCCGTTCCCGTTGGACACCTGCAAACTGAGCGCTCCCCCTTCCATCATTCCCATGACTCTCCTGCCAGAGGCAGTGACTCCGGAATATTCCCAACCTATATCGCGAGTTTTCATGCCAGATGGAGGTTCATCCAAGTGTATTTTTCCAGTAGCAGTCATGATATCTTTCGAGTTCAATGCTGTATAAAATATGTTGACTGGAGATTGACTTTGGGACCTGAAAATATATGAATTCAATTTAAATAAACATTTTAATTGATTAATTTTTATGTATCACTTTACAAAATAATTTTAGGAAATTGAATTAGCAAGAACTTCAGAAAGTTCATTTGATTTGATTAATGTATATTAATTTTCCTATAAATATTCACCAACAACTGCGACTCTATACACGTGACAGAAGTGAAACTTCGTTGGCGATCTGAACCTCCATTTCTAGGAAGAAGTTAGGTTATTTCTCATTATTCAGTGGAATATTATATGAAAAAGTTGTTTATTTCTGGGTTTCCTACCCCACCTACCGAATTAACACCAATTCGAAGAACTTTTTTTTCGTGTTTTCCCAACCTCACAATTTTTTGGCTAATTGAAATCTGGCGTAGGGTTCTTTCTGTTTGAATATGTTTCTGATCGGATATTTGTGGGAAAAATGCAAATATGATAAAAAATTATATTATACTTGTTGCAAAGTGGCTCTAGTTCTGAATTTTTGAATCCATATCCAAATCAAAAGATCTAGAGTTCTTGCTGATATTTTTTTAAATTGTCCCATTATGTAATAATCACAAATTATTCAAGTTGCTCTTGGTATGCTGTGAAAAAAATGATAACGGAGTAATAGTACAATTATTTCATAATAAATATTTATAGAGCCAACTATAATAATAAGGCTATTCAAATGTTAACAACTGTACGTACAAAATGTAGGTTGGATATCAATATATATTATATATAATTTTATATATATATATGAAAGGATCAGATTACAGATAGCGACACCTATAATCTGTGTTTTGAAGCTTTATCTGTAATCTGATCCTTTTCATATTTTTGTACGTACCGAAAGGTAATAACTACACGAGATGTCTGATTCGAATTTGAAAGAGACCACAGGCCGTCCTGATGATTGGGAAACCATGAAACAGGCTGTAGACGGATGGTGATCTCTCTTGGATTCGAAACAGATTTCTCTTATTCTCGATAATTGATTTGTTTTTGCGCGAACGCAAATAGGAGTACGACTATTGGTGTCGTGGGTTGGTCTATGCTGGCATCTGTCGGTGACCTATTGATGTTGCACGAATTCTCGTGTCTTCAAAATTCCACGATGACAGGTCTAAGCTTCAAAACACAGATTATAGGTGTCGCTATCTGTAATCTGATCCTTTTCATATTTTTGTACGTACCGAAAGGTAATAACTACACGAGATGTCTGATTCGAATTTGAAAGAGACCACAGGCCGTCCTGATGATTGGGAAACCATGAAACAGGCTGTAGACGGATGGTGATCTCTCTTGGATTCGAAACAGATTTCTCTTATTCTCGATATATATATAAATAATATAAATATATATATATATATATATATATATATATATATATATATATATATATATATAAATATATATATTTATAAATATGGCTAATTCGGTTCACAAAAATGAAATTGAAAAGGTACAGAAAAATTTTAAGATTTCTATATTACAAAAAACATGGTGAATATATTTTTAATCTTAGTTATCATACTTCCTTAAGTGAATTTAAATTCACAACCTTAGAATTTAGAAGAAAAATTGCTATTCTATTATTTTTCTATAAGCTACTACACAATGAAATAGATAACCCTCACTTGTTATCACAAATTTGTCTGAATTGCAGTATATACTTCAATAGTAGAAAAAGAGATATATTTGTTTTGCCTAAACTTCGAACCAACCTAGGTTTAAATTCCCCACTATACAATATGTGTTCTATTGCTAATTATTTGGGGAATATAGATTTCTATGTTAAATGCAATGTCAAAACATTTAGAAAAAATATTGAAATTGAAATGTAATCCTTAGAAGCAAATGCAAATTGTAACAGAAAGCCAATTTAAATGAAAAAGGTCTACTTGTCATCCTCAACTAAATGTGTCTCTCAATTTGATATTGATTCAGGTACTCTGGAGTAAATTTTTTCTTTAAGTCATCGTTTTTTAATCGATTATTGGAACTGCTTGTTCTGTAGATAAAATAGAAAAAATAAAAATACATTGTTGTTATTATGATTATTATCTATTTTTTTTAACCATTTTATTAGTTATTGAGTATTCATCTTGTACCATGGTATATGTTTGTTTGAATATTTTATTACTTTTTCAAATTATTAATAACATATTCAATCTAGCTACTTGCACTCAAGCCCTACGCACAGACTTGTTCTGCTGTAGGGTTCTCAACTTATTCCATTCTCCTTTAATTGTACTTCACTTATACCTGTCAATGTAATTCAAAAGGCGATGTGTGAATAAGTTATTATTATTATATTATTATAAAAGGTCCGATTTCACGTCATTTTGGTATATTTGCCATCTTCAGGTGATATCTAGAAATTCGACACCCCCCGCTGATCAATTTGTCGGTTGGTCAAGATAGATCTCGTTGTTCTTGAGTGGAAATTCTCATCACTTGCCAATGTCCGAGCGTCACTAAAGTCACAATGTCCTGTTGTTAGTCCATCGTAACTAGTTCAACATTTACTAACAACATGACACTGCATAAACTTTAGTGACACTCGGACATTGGCAAGTGATGAGAATTTCCACTCAAGAACAACGAGAGGAGCCCTCGAAATCGAGAAACAACCACATAATATGAACAAAAGGAATGACAGTCAAAACTACCAACCATATGGAGATATATCTTGAGCCACCGACGAATTGATCAGCGGCGGGGTGTCACCGGAGAGTTTTCCCAACAATACCCATGGCGACCTGGCAACGGCGCATCCAACATTGACCGCTTCTGGTCCCTTACAAAGCAGGGCACTAGCAAGAGATACCGATCGTGACGATAGTGTACAATCGAGCAACATCGGTGGAGTTCTGGCAACAGCGCATTCAACAAACACCTCTTCTGGCCCCTCGCGAAACAGGGCACGAACGAAGGAAACCGATCGTGATGATCATGCGCAGTCCACTAACCATCATGACAAATTGATCACAACATGAAAACATCAGTCGAGTTCGAAACAATCTTTCTAGGTCTGAAGATGGCAATTTTGAATTTATCGAAACGTCGTGAAATCAGACCTGTATATATATATATATATATATATATATATATATATATACATAATTTGGTTTGTGAATTTTTGAACTAGTTTGAAAGCCTGAAAGATTCATATTATAATCAGATTAATTGTCTGATGTGTTTGAAATGACTACTCTAGAGCTCCTACGATTAGCAAGATTTATTATACAGGGTGTTTCATGGTGGGTAGAAAACTAGAAGTATCTGGAGAACGGAACGACAGATCATTTCGGAAATATGTGTGCTCAAATGTAAGTTCCTTCCGGAGACTAGTTAAAATGACTGAAACTGTTTTTTTTTAATGGAACACTTATTACTTATTTGGAAAGCTGTGACTTTTTTCCATATGATTTTGTATATTTTTTCTATACATATCTCGTATAGTTTGTGAGTTATGATCATTTGTTATGAAATGTTTGAATCATCATGAAATGCAAAAAGTACCAACTCAACTTTGAATATGTTTAACGATGAATATAGAACGATGTACCGGTGCTGAATTATTTCAATAAATATTCAAAGTATTGGCCATTGGTTTCCAAACACTTTCTTATGCGAAAATCAACGGCATCTAGGGTGACTCTCCAAATTTCATTTGGATCTAATTCCTGAAACGCTCGAGTTACTCGATGTTCTAATTCTTTCCTCGTGTTGACCAGTGTTCTGTAGACTCTTTGCTCGATAGTACCCCACGAATGAAACTCTAGGAGTGTGAGATTGGGGATCTGGGTGGCCAGTTCCATGAACCCAAACGTATAATCTATCGATCATCTAATGCTGTCCAATTCCAATCCGACTTCTGCTGTGCAAAAAGCCGTATTTCCATCAAGTTGATACCAACATGTTCGATATTGTTCTAGTCTCAGTTCTTCAATAAAATCCTCAACCGTTGTCCGTAAGATATTCAAATATTTTCGAGAATCAAGGTTTTCATCATAAATCAAATAGCAATCGATTTTTCATAATTGAAAACAAAACGTGGAAACAATTTTTTTAATCCTATTACCCTTGTGACATGCGAATATTTTTTAGTCCAGTTATGAAGATTCCTTCTGTAGGAAATACCTTCTCTCGGAAATTTCGATTCATCAGTCCATATTATCTTCTTGATAAAATGTTCGTCTACTTGTGTAAGCACCATCAACATTTCACATTGTTCGATCCTTTGCGGCGTCTTGAGGCTTAAGAGCTTGAACTTTATGAAATTTGTAGTCATGCTTCCCAAGTTTCTTCAAAATCCTATGCACTGATGAAAGTTTCATCCTAAATCATGAACTGCACTACGAATGGGATGTTAAGATTTTCCGTAGAAGTATACCAAAACATTCATTGCATTATCCTCATTACATGTCTAGGCAAGTTTCTTGTAGGTCTCAAAGATGATCCAGAGATTTCAAAATGTCTACTCAATCCAATGGATTTCTTAAAATTCATTCGTAGTGAATCAGGATACTTCTCATTGAACTCTCTTCATGTTCTGCTGATATTTTTGTTACATTGACAATAAATGATGAATAAATCAAAACCCTATTTGTGTAATTATTTTTCATAGTACTTTCACACATACGGAACTTGAATTTAGGATGACAATGAAGGAATAATATGTAAGTTGATAGCCTTTCATCTGAATCACTATCCAATAATTATTTTATTGAAGACAATTTCATAACATAAATGATCATAACTCACAAAATGTATGAGATAGGTATAGGAAAGGTATACAAAATCAAATAGGAAAATTTTACAGCTCTCCAAATAAGTAATAATATACAGGGTGTCCCATTTAAAAAACTAAGTTTTAGTCATTTTCATGAGTCTCCGGAAGGAACTCACTTTTGAGTCCCCTGTATACTGAAACTGAGATCTGTTTCATCGGCAAAATAATTTATGTTCTCATGCAGCTATGATCCAAATTGCAATATTTTGTGAATTATTATTGTGAAAAAATGGTAATTTTTCAATGGCCAGCTTCTGCACAAATATTTGACAACATAAATTTTATTGCAAAAAATGTCACAGATAGGTATAGAGAATCAGCAGTGCCTGAAATTGTTTTTTTTTTCTGCCTTTTTGTGGCTGAGAGACATTCGTTGATTTCATTACCGTTTGCTGTAGCATAGTTCTTTCTTTTTCTTTCTCTGGCCAAGTACCTATTTCCCAGAACGCTTCTGACGCAAAACGATACACTCAAATTCGACCTTGAAACTTAACTCAAAAAAATGTTTACTTCAAAAATTCATATACCGAGTACTCACGTAAGTGCTGGTAAAGGCCTCTCAAACCATTTCATTGTCGATAAATCCCCCACAGTTTCAATCTTCACGAGTGCATTCGTTACCAGTTTCTTTTTCGGATCTTTTGAAATTGGTAAGTGAACATAAGTACCCCATTTATTTCCTCTGAATATGTTGAAAGTTAGATTCTTCTCTAGTTGTTTTCTATAAAATGTATCATCGAGTGAAAATTTCCTAGCATTCTCATCAATCAATATAGACTTGTACAATACACTAGTAGGCTCCACCATGAGACATTTTACCAAACCCATCAAACCGTTGACCTGTGCTTCACAATGGAGATAAATGTTTTTCCTCACTTCACTTCCAGCCAATAATTTAAGTTTGTCCAACCAGCAGAAGTCGGCTGTTTTAATATTCAATATCTCATAATCATCTGGTATAATAATTTTTGGACGAAGTAAATAAAGTTTGCTATTTTCCGAAGCATTTTCGAATATAACTTGGAGATGGTTCTCTGTTGCATCTGATATTCTACCGATAAAAATAATAAACCCTTCCGAATTCAAATTTACTTCTATGTTTTTCATATCCATAAATGTTGATTTATCTCCACTGGTCACTATAACATCATATTTTTCGTTCATCATATCTACCGAACAGGTGAAATACTCAAATTCTACCGTGGATTCTTTATGGAGAATATTTTCGATTTGTTCTTTCAATGGAAATTGCTCATGTTCTCCCAAAACTTCACAAATTCTGAGTTGTTTCTTGACTCCAGTTGAATTCTGTATTATTATTTTGAATGCTATCAAGAGAGCAATGCTAGAATCGTATTTATTTTCTGGGGATTCATAGTGAATAAACTCGTATGTTTGTAGAATAGGATCTGCTTGTATTTTCTGTTGACGTTCAAATTCAGAGAACTTCAGACCGCTAATCTCAATTCCTCCAGATCTCATTGAATTGGAGTATTTGTAATTAATCACCTTGATAGCTGGAAGAAAAACCTCAAATAATTTTCAGTTTTCTGTAGGTTAATCAAAATGGGGACACCAAAAATAAAAAAATTACCAATTTGCACATAGGACATATTCATCTCAGTAATACCTTTTTCATTCGCAAATTCCAAATGAGCAACGGGGTCAATAACCAGTCGTCTCAATCCCGTGGGCAGAATCAGTTCTCTTTTCATTTCCGATATCATCGACAAATGAAACATTGCATCCAAATAACAACTGAACTGTCCTTTCCATTCTATTTCACCAGAAGAACCATCGATACTACATCCAGTAATCCCTTGATACGATTCCCTCAGAGATAAGCCTCTCAAATTCAGTTCAGAGTAAACGTCATCCCGATTCATCGATGAAACGCCGTTTGGGATACCTAGTGTTGATTTGGGATCTAAATCCATAAGCTCTCTGGAAATATCTTGAACCAATCGTATATTTCCTGTAGCTACCATGGAGCCACCTTCATGAATTTCAAAATTTCCTGAATGTTTCATAATGTTCACCAGGAACTGGACTTCTTCGTTATGCGGGAGAACTGTGGAACGCAAAATTCTCAGATTTTCGACTACTACTGGTGATTCTTTTATGTTTTTCATTGCTAGATTTGCTGCTACTTTCCATGTCATTTCCTGAAAATGAGTAAATGCAATATTCACAACTGAATCCTGAAAGTAGAATGATTTGCGATTCGAAAACATAAGATCCCACCAAAAACATAAATGTGAAAAGGTTGGCCAAGTTTGGTGCAAACGACATCTGGGGTTGTCGTATCAAGTTCCATATCAGTTTCTTGAATCATAGCTATAGAAATTCACAACGTTCTTCAATTGATTTAAAAGAAAATTTGTTACGTTCTTTCATATTGAATTCACAACCTAGCAAGTTTTGAAAGTCAATGAATGACATTCTTTTAATGAAAATAATTTATATCATTGTATTTGTTTAGCATGTTTTTAGTAGTGGCACCTTCATTTATAGACAAAAATTTGCGAAATTATTATATGTGATATTTTAATGTTTTATCTAGAGGTGAGCAGGTTTAAATTCTTCAAAAATTGCTTTTTTCAATTTTTTTTAATTAAAAATTCATCCCGTCATTGGCGTCCAATTATCCAACGGTATAAAAACGCTTAAGTTATAAAAATATAAGAAACCTAAATCTAATAACACGATACTTTTATAAAACCCAAATAATTTATTTAACAAATAGGTACGTACTTATAGAGTAACTTTATTTTTCAACCCGAAACTCCAGAACAACATTAAATAAACATAAATTATGTGCTTTAGTGCTCAAATAAATAAACAGGTAGACATATGAAAATACATTAAATCCACCTAGGGTTTTCTCAAAGTGGTGAAATCCCCTAGACGAAATGTTTGTTTCTTTTTCATAATTTTTATAATGTCTTCCTGCTTAGTAAAAATGTCGTCTGCTTGAGTGAATATGAAGGCATCATGTCATCAGAAACTTAATTCTATCATCCGGGCGATATTTTTCTGTTATGTTGCCAATGTAGTGGCGAATGTTTCTTTTGTAGGAAATTTCACAAGTACGAAGTCGCCTACGTTAGGAAGGTTCTTCTGTAGCATGCTCTCGTCGTTTTTGTCTTCTCCCCCCACATTTTCCATTTCTCTGTCACTGGTCTGCTGCATTGTTTTGTTGTTTTCGTCTTCTGTAATGTTTTTGTCATAATTGGTTCCATTGATCTCTTCGCTTTCATTTTTTCCATTTTCTATATCTTCATAACTAACAGACTTTCCCGGAACAACCTTTGACATTTTTTTTCACTTTCTGGTGATATTTTCATCTGGAAGTGACCTTATTTCTTTCAAATGATCAATTAAAACATTGCTTTCCCAAGTTATCACCAACTCTTTGTTGTGGATGTCTCTTCAGTACTTGCATTGGGTCTACAGGAATTATTCCTGTGGCTTTGAAAGCGCTTTTTTAGTCTGACATTGCTAGTATGTCTACTAGTGCTCTTAATAACGATGGAAAACTAGTTTTATTAACCGCAGACTCCCGTAAATTCTTCAACTTGTAATTTTGAGCCCATAATACCCTCAAGTCTAATGGTTGGGTCGAGTGCGTTGCATTCGCGCGAAGAAAAACAAATCCGATTTGATTTATTTGGCATGCCTGGATGATGTTTCTCATTTACATGCGAAAATAGATTGTCCCCAATAATGACTTTTGTGCCACTTAATTTTTTAGCCTAAGGAATAACTATTGTTTCAAACCAATCTTCAAAATTCTGACAGTCGAAACATCCCGATTTTGATCGGTTGTACCCGGTAATTCGGGGCCCTCCAAATGCACACTGATCATAAATCCGTTCAGCCTTATACACGTCGTATCGAGGTCATACTGGGAGAGTCCCCAGTTATGGCAAACATTATAGAAATTGGAGCTTCAGGACTATTCATGATTCGTTCAGGATACTTAATACTCCTGAGAAAAATGCACTTTTTAGATCCGGGATCGTCTGCAAGATTGGTTTCATCATAGTTTGATATATTTTTTGTTGGTATGCCTTCCAGGTTTTTAAAATATTCCTGAATCCCAGTTACAGTTTTTTGTGCTCTTATATATTCTATATTTCGACAGATTCTTTGCGTCAGTCTGTCCATATGCCTCGATATGAAATTTAAAGCCTAATCTGAACCAGGCGTGTTTGGGAATTTATAAACTTTCCTTCCAGAACGATCTAAATATTTTTTTACCAAGAGCCTTAAGTCAGAGCTTGTCAATGGACTGCAATATTCACTAGCGGCCAGTAAAACGTCAACAAAATGTCACTCCTCTGCTTCTGATAGTGTTGGCTGGCCTCCCGCTTTTTAATCCTGTGTTTATTGTTGGCTTGAGGACAATAACCTATGCGTTGCCTTCCTTGCAAAAGATTCACGTCCAATGTTGCCAGTTTGTGAATATAAAAATTTTGGGTGATTTATTGCACCCTCAAGTAACACCTGTTTACGTTAACATATTTTTTTTCAAATCAATGAACTGCCTTAGTCTGACGTCACAAGAGGAAGTTATTCACAAAACTTTCCATCGAAAATGCAAATGCATGTTAAATGCCCATAAGACATTTTCATTTTTCAGTTTATTCGGGATTGTGTTATAAATAAGGGTGGATATATTTAGGAATCATATTTTGTATAGAGATGAAGACTATAACATATTTATGGCTTATTTGAAAGTGTTTTGGTCAAATCTTTCCGTTAGATTCAGAATTCCAGAATTCTAGCTTGGAATGACTTCAAAACACGGTCTGAAGCTCTCTAGCAGAGACAAATTCCTGGAAAATGACAATAAAATAACCAGAAAAGCAGAAAATGCATTAGAATCCAACCACCACAGAACAATGTAATTCGATGATGATTTGATGATTATCAGAGGAGAAATACATGCTAGCATTAAAGATAAAACATATAATGTAGAGGTCGGCTTTAGGTACTTTTTAAATTTTACTGTTTTGCTAATATTATATATTGTAGATCACACTGAGTAAATCAGTTGATATCACCTCTGCCACTTGTTCTTGCTCCAGGGAATGAAATTTCACCACATTGCATTGCCACTCTAGCTCTGCTTGCACATTACAACATATCTGTTATAGATAAGAGTGTACTTGAAATGCTCCAAAACTAAGTTCAATTATTTTTGAATTAGAACAAAACAATGATATAACCTGAACGACTATCCATAAAATATGATGCAAAATCCTAAATTTGGCCTCTCTTTAATAAAATATTGATATTTCCAACCTTGTTTATAACACGATCAGTAATAAACTGAAAAATAAAAATTGAATTTTTAATGGAAAGGTTCATGAGCTCCAACCAACGTGTCTGACGTCACGACTCAGGAACTGCTCTGGAACTTGGCACCCATTCAGATCTCATATCTTCTATCGCCGACAACCCCGAAAGTCTTCTGTACTGAACTTGGCATCCTTTTCACATCAATGTTTTTGGTGAGATATCTTTAAGTTTTATCCTTCTATTTATCTAAATACATGCATTACCTTCAATGTTTGTTCTTTCATTTACGCTGCACTGTTTTCTTTTCATTATCCATTCCTATATTTCATACAAGGTACGGTGGAAATGTTAGAGCGCATTGCCCAGTCATCGTAACGAATTCTTGACAAGTTTTCTATTTACCGATAAAGTTTCCAAGTTGGGGCGGTATAATGTTCGTAGGCGATTGTACTCTAGCTTTCTTGACCCTGAGTTTGGCTTGGATCTAAGTTTATGAGATAAGCATCGGTAATGATTTTCACTCGAGGAAGTGCAACAAACCCTGCCCTTTGCTGAATATTGAAAAACCTATATCGAGCAGGGCGATGTCAAGAATAACTTATGGAAATTGCTATTGCATGTGCCAAGCAAATGAAACTTAGTCTTGACTCCTGTGTAATATTATGGCTGAATTTTATTTTAATTTTCCAAAATTTGTAGTTTTCAGATCTATACGCTCAATGATCTGCCTTAATGCCAAATTTCAAGTTTCTTGATGCGTTTCTAACTCGTATGTTATATTATAGCTGAATTTAATTTTATTTTTCATAATTTGTAGTTTTCAGATTTTTTTCGTACATGCCAAATTTTAGGTTTCCAAGTCACCTAGAAGCAGTGGCGGTTTTTAGGGGGGGCGACAGGGGCGATCGCCCTCCTAAATATACTCCTTAATTATTGAAAAGTTGAATTGAATAGAATAATGCCGGCGGACGGAGGAATTGTGTTCAGTTCAGACTGCTATACTATGACTGCACTGATTGCCACTACCACCGCACACATGTGACATGTGCTCATGTGCAGCTTTTAACCGCGCTTTATATTAATCGCCGGCGCCCGATCTCGACTCACTCGACTGTCTCAGTCCACGGTGTATCATCTCATATGATCAAGGTCATACTCGATGTTAGTGTTCCAAACCGTAAAGGGGCGCTGAGATCGACTCAAGTGACTAACACGCAAGCGCGTGCCAGGGGGGCGTCAATACTGTCAAGTCAATGACAGTCTGTCATTCATTGTTTATAATCTTCAACGTGTGGAACATAAACAATTTAGAATTTTTCTGTTTGCTCTTGGTATTTGAAGTTTGAAAAAGTATTCGATTAATATGGTATTTTATTGTTGCGTGCCTTCCTGCGGTAACAATGGAAAAAATGTTAATTTGCATCGCTTTCCTGTTAATTGTACACAGGTTAAGTATTTTTTAATTGACTTTGTATTCATTCATTTCTTATTTTTCATGAAACTCAACCAATGCTTGATTTATTTCCAGATTTGTGATATATGGTTACGAAGGATTGCTAGGAAGGACTTACAGTCTTTGAATAGAAATCAATTGTATAAAAACTATAGGATATGTGAAGAACATTTTCATGAAAGCTGTATTTTGCCAGTGTTTCCTAGAAGATTAAAATTAGGTTCATTACCGGTATGGAATCTTGGAGGTATGTAAAATTTGAGCAAGTTGTTCAAATATAATATTTTTTTTGAGTTTTCAACTATTAATTATTGAAATTCAGGTTATAACTACATTAATTTTTTAGGCAGTAACTGAATACACTATAGAGGATTGCATCATGGTTCCAAGGTGCAAGGGCATCCACAAGACTCACTCTATGTTGGAAACACCCAGCTCCTCTACTGCATTGGAAATGATGAGGTGTACCAGTCCAGTCACTGAATGTTCAACAATCGAAGACAGTTTATGTGCAACCCAAGGAAGTACAGGTACTTATTATTGTTTTTTACCACTTGTTTGCGAGCGTTACAATCGAAAACTCAAGTGGAATGGACTGGAGCATTTACCGTTCATGTAAACATTACAAATGGTGAGCTCGAAAATAAGTCAGAAGCTTGAAGAGGTTACGTTTTAATTTATTTATATTTTAATAATTTACTTTTAAATATAATCAAAATGTCTTTTATGGCAACTTGGGTATTTGTTGATGCAGTGCAATAATGCTTCAGAAACTATTTCTAGTTTCGATGAAATGAAGATTGGAATGCAATTTTACAAAATTGTGAAAAGCGAAAACTCAGGCCATGTATTATTAATTATGAAAGTATAATTGATCGTTATTCAGATGAAGAATATTTACCTGTGGTCGCAGGTTAAACGGCTGAAAGAATATTTTGATCGTTGTGAGAGCTTAGTGGAACGCACTCATAATGTTGTCCCAGAGGTCCATCGCTCTTTACAAAACATATACAAAGTGATATAATTTCAAGTACTTCTCAAAACAATGTTTATTTTCGTAGCGAATGTAATTTCGTCTTTATTAATGACAACTGCAAAGAGATTTGATTTATGGAATATTTCAACTTCAAAATCTAATCATTGTGTTTCTGAATGTTGAAGAACACACTTCACTATTGCAATTATACTTTTGATGCATTTTTTATTGAATTATATTAACATTTCCCCATTTTTACAGCTCCTGTGACAAAGGAAAACTCCCCCACTGCTGGATGTTCTAGGAATGAAGCATTGCCCAGGACACCAAAAAATTAAATAAATATTTAGAACATAAAGGAACTGGAATAAGCTTGAATCGTCACATATTAGCATTTTTGAACCAACATACAATTTCTGTAGGATGTCCAGTACATAGACGAAAAATTAAACGAATGTTTTATAAATTCATATGTTTTTATCATATGCAAGTTTTGGTCAAAAATGTTAACAAAACTTTAAAGGGAATGGATGAACTTGCTGATGAAAAAAAATATAATCGAATTCGACTACTAGCCCATAGTCGATACCTTAAATATAAAAAAAGGCAAGCAAAAATTAGAGCTCTCAAGAAATTGACTTGATAAAAATATTTTTTATAGTAATGAGGATGTCCTCAAACATGTAAAGTTCAAGTGTTGGCATTTATAATAAAAACAAGATGCATTTTTATTTTGTCCTTTGTCTACTGGGTGCCAAGTTCTCAACATTCGCCCAAACTGTCATTGTGAATTTGAGGAGATTCTTTTATTTTTTAATGAACCTTTGTTATAACTGATTGAATGACACTGATGTTTAACAATACAAATCGATACCACCCCTTCGTCATATACTTGTTACTATCACTCCTGAATGCACATTTCGATCATATCTTCATATCTTTTTCAAACAATTTTTTAAATATTTAATCACCAAGCACACCGGAAATAATGAGAAATTTTTCAGCTTATCACATTCAATATTTTTTCTTCAGACAAATATGACGAGTGAAATCCATTCGTCTCTGTTTTGAGTTTTCAATACGGTGATAGCTGAGTTTGCCATTTTGATTGAATATTGCTCATTTGCACCACACTATGCTGAGAAATCCTTTATGTTGAGGAATCCTTAATACCACATAAATGGTGGTCGAGGGTCCTCGGCAGAAAGGTTTTCCTGGCAGAGTCAGGGGTCTCGTGATTTCTTTTCTTCGCATTTTGTACAGTAATGCACTACATTAACGACCTCAAAATTGTACAGTAATGGGCCATTTTACAGCATAGCAACCATTATCATTTAACGTTCTCGTACCTTTCCATAGATTTCACTGGAAGAAGCTTCCCGGGCTGCATTTAAGATATCTTCCAAGTCGTTTTCATCAGCGATTTCGATAATTATTTGAAAAATGACTTAATTTGGATGTCATCAACGTTGTCAATTACAAAAAATATCCTGTTTATATTGATAAGTTACTGCTAACTTTTTTTAGAATTTCTCGGTAACTTATTATCATCAGATTTCAATATGGAAGGCAAAATAAATAATTATTTACCAAATGCAAAAAAAAAGTATATGACAATGTCAGAAAAGTTATTTTACTTGACTCGTATGGTATTTAAATCCTCGCTTCGCTTGGATTCAACTTACCATACTCCTCAAGTAAAATTCCACTTTTCTGAACTTTATCCATAATACTATTATGAGCCGAATTCAAAAATTGCCGCCTATTGATTAGTTCATGACTCCAACCACGTAGGTGGCGCTGAAATCAGTCGGGAAATTTTGACATTGAGTTTGCGGTCTATATCAGTATAGAACTCTTGTCTATGGTCTCAGTCTCAATCACGTTGTAAATATGTGATCGAATGTTTGCGTGCTCGAGCTAAGACTATTACACTAATACTCTGCCCTACTCAGCAGAAATGCCGTATGTGCAAAAAAAACAAAAAATGAGATTTTGGTATTAACCACTTAAAAATGCACCTTTTTATCGATCCCATGGAGCAAAATGCCCTATGTACCACCAAATCTTCAAAACGAAGACACTTTTTTGCCGCATCCAACAAAAATATTGACCTGTGCTTACCAAAACTGCCACATCCATACGTTGCTTAATGAAAACATGGTATTTCAACTACCAATACGGCGTTTTTCCTAAACATATATGAGTTACCGCGTTTTCAATAAGATAATTTTGAATTTTGAAACCAAAAAAAATAATAGTAGGATGAAACCCATTGGAAAAGGAAGAGAATATAACAAAAATGAAAGGAAAAATAATTTACGGGTGATCTGAGGTCGGGAAGTGGAGGGGGGTGAGTTTTTATGGGTAAAAAACGGTTTATTTTGATTTCCGGCAAAACTACAAGTCCTATGGAAAAAAGTTGATGATCTACAACTTTTGTATTCACACTTTTTCCACATAACCTCAAAATTTATGTAAAAAATTCAAATAACCAAATTTTTTGTTTTTTATTTTTATCTTTTACAAAAAAACTTTTTTATCCACGAAATTCGGTGAAAACTCACCTTTTTATGTCCCAAACATACTGTATTTTTTTTTATTTAAAATATTTATTTTTCCGCCTTATTTTGACTTAATATCGAAAAAGCGCCCTAATTTTCAATCGAAAATTCTCCCGTCAAAATATCAGATTTTTTTAAAAAGTCGGTGGGCTTTTTGTTGGTTGAAATCTTTACTTTCTGATGGTATACAAAAAATTCACATTACTATGGTAAATGTTCTCAGAAAATGCAAAGAAATAACAGGACCCTCCTACCCTCTTCCCCACTGCTCTATGAAATACCTTTTGATGGGCTAAAATTTTCCGTAGGTCACTCAGGTATATAAGTTATCTCAAAATAGCAATGAATAGGCATCTACGCATATAATTAAAAGAAGATTCTACAACTTTCTCAAAATATTGTAGATGTCTTATTAAATATTAACTTTACGTTTCTTTGCATTTTCTGAGAACATTCACCATAGTGATGTATTTTTTTTTTCATAGCATCAGAAAGTAGAGATTTCAGCGAACAGAAAGCATACCGAGCTCTTTAAAACAGCTGATATTTTGACGGGAGAATTTTTTATTGAAAATTAGGGTGCTTTTTCGATATTAAGTCAAAATAGGGTGAAAAAATAAATATTTTAAATCAAAAGAATTACAGTGTATTTGGGACATGAAAAGGTAAGTTTTCACCAAATTTCGTGGTGAAATTTTTTTTTTTGGGAAAGATAAAAATGAAAAACCAAAAACTTGGTTATTTGAATTTTTTACATACATTTTGGGGTTATGTGAAAAAAGTGTGGATACAAAAGTTGTAGATTTTGTTTTTACCCACAATTTTTCCATTCAAGTTTTTTCCATAGTTCTTAGTTTTGCCGGAAATCGAGATAAACCGTTTTTTACCCTTAAAAACTCACCCCCTTCCACTTCCCGACCTCAGATCGCCAGTAAATTATTTTTTCCTTCATTTTTGTTATGTTCTCTTTCTTTTCCAATGGGTTCCATCCTACTATTATTTTTTTTAACTTTTCACCATTTTCAAAGGCCTGGTCTATATTCTCTGTCAGTTTGTTGTTTGATTCGGGGTTTGATTTAATTGTGCTCGTTGAAAAAAGTGTTTTGTACTTCATTATAAACATGTCTAAAGGAACAAAATCAATGTTGGAATTGGCTATAATGAGTATTGACCAAACGATAATCTAAAATTGTTTTTGAATTGAAATGTGGAGATTCCCAGTGCACCACAAATTCCGAAGGATCACTTTAATTACAGCAAACACAAAAACATTATGGGTGCATTGAATTGCATTTTTTTTTCTGTTAATATTCAATAATATGAAGGTATGCTTAGGAAGATCGCAATATGATATTTTTCTTAAGCACAGTGTTGAATTCTGTATGTTGGATGTTTAGGAAAAACGCAGTATTCGTCATAATTTATAGTATATGTACTTCTGTTCAGTTTTTTAACGAAAACATGATTTTTATGACAACAAATAATCATTTCCCCAAGACAAATATAGCTTAGATTGTTTAATTCAGAACGGCTGTGAAAAAATACAAAAAGCTCTTTTTCTCCGTTTTAACTTTTCAACAGCGTTTCTGCTAATCAGGGTAGTACTGTACGCTGAACCACTGAAGTAATTTCCAATTCAGAATTTCTCAATGTCTCCACATGTTTCATATTATATAATAATTAATAATAACGAATTTTAGATTGACTCGGACTCAAATCATTCACTTAAGCGAAAGCAGTTGTCTGTTTTGGATTTTTTCAATAAAAATGCGAATGGACCGACCAATAACATAACTTGTGAGCCCCCTCAATCTCAGTCACAGGAGTTGTTTCTGTCCCTCAATGCCAGCAACACGAAAAATGATAACGAACCGATTGGTCCGATTGCCCATCAATTAGAATCAAAGTAACATATGCAAAACGAGTTTCTTGGGAATATACATTTAACAAATGATAATGTGTCTGCAGTTGACTTCAGCAATGATGATATTGGTTGTTTCATTGATGCTGATTCAAATCGAAGTACTATTGACGATCACAAAAAATTTCTCTAGCCATTCCAAAAATGGAAAAAATGAGAGTCGTTATTTAAGGTAGAATCGCTTTGATCAATATGCCTGGATCATTTCTTCAGAAAGCAAATCTGGTTTATTTCACAAATATTGCACTTTTCTCTTAGTCCACAATGAAGGTGGCAAACAAAAATCAAAACCATTTAAAAACTGGTCACGACACCTCTTACAAAGTATGCTAAGCGACTAGGAAAGAATGGCGATTTGGAAGTTCACAACAATAACTTGTATCACAGAAAATCAATAACAAGAGCTGACGATTTTATTAAAACTTACCAATCACAAGACAAATAAATTTGCAATTAAATCAACAACGAACGGTTGTGACAAATTGAAACCGTTTGAAGCCTATTGTAGAAACAATCATTTTTAGGGGCGTCAAAACATTGCTCTAAGAGGGCACAGAAACGATTGAAATTTTATTGCTACTGACTCAATGTCTTGTGCAAATGGAGACAATTTTTGTGAAATGTTGGAATACAGAACAATCTGGTGACACTGTATTGAAAAACCATCTCCAAAATACTACAAGAGCGACCTACATATCTTCCAGAACTCAAAATGAATCAATCGAGTGCTGCAGTAGGGAAATACTGTCATTTATTCTAAATGATGTTAAAAAGAGCAATCATTTTTGACGAAACAACCGACATTGCCCACATTTCTCAAATGAGTTTTACCATTCGTAACGTTAATAAGGAATATGAAGTGCATACAAGATTTATTGGCTTTCTCAACTGTCATGATCATATATTCAACCACGACCAGAACAAACAAATGAATGCAAATCTAGATATTCATCCTCTAGATCGAAACCAAATTGGTGGTAAATATATGAAAGATAATGTTTTTATCGATAAATACATGTTTAATTGTATAAAAGTTTTATTGTCATGGCAAACAATCGAGAATGAGAGTGAAAAAATCGCGAGAGCTTGCTCGAGCGATTTTTTCTACTTCCCTTGATTCGAATTTTTTGCCAAATGACAATAAAATTTGAATACGATTTGAAATGTATTTCTCTATAAAAATAATTGTCGAATGTATTTTAGGGAGATTAATATACAACTACATTATAAAGACAATTTAGTATGAAATAGAAAATTCAATTGAGAACTAAGAATTTCAAATTGACAATAATCATTTCAAATTAATAGAAAACATATTAAAATATTTACAAACTATCTAGAGTTTGACTGATTTTCAGTAACATACATATTATGAACATTGGAAGTGCAATAGTTGTATGTTATATTATTGCCAGATATTTTCCGAAGTAGAATTATCTTGTATAATATTTATATCTCTTGTAGTTTGGATCCCAGAAGCTAAACCTTCTGGGTCTCATGACTTAGCATTTGCATGTCCAGTCATTTTGATGAGCTGTTCTCCAGGACACCTGAATTAGTAAGATTTGATACCACACTTGATCGATTTGAGTGATTTGTGATCTTGTTTGTAACAGTATCAAGCCATATTCTTTCCGCAAATTGTTTGGTCCATTTTACAATCTCATTTATCCCAAAAGGCATATTTTTGTATCATCCAGAATTGGTTTTATTCCAGTAAGGATTCACAGTCAGAAATAGACGGTCTGACGTAATTCTAGTAGTGCGTTTAGACATAAGTTTTTTAAAGTAATCTCACCGGGCACACATGAAGATTATCGTGCTCAGGCACTAATCACTCACTGTCTGATAATTTTTGAGCTCCACCCTGGCATATTTTGGAAAAAATCGTGTTGTATTCAATTATTCCATATGGGTTACCATTCGATTTCTTTTCCTCTTTGAAAACTTTGCATCTTGCTGCTTCTTCCTCTCTCCAGTCTAGTTCGAGTGCCATTATAAGATAAAGCTTTTTTTGAAGTCCTTCTGGACAATGTTCATTCCACAAATTCATTATTTCATATATTTGTTCATTACTCAGAGCAGTCGAAGTCTGCTTTCTCTTGTTGGGAATAGACTGAAGCTGCTTTCGTTTCGCATTTTTTGCATCCCTTTCTTCTTTGAATTCAATGTCTTCAAATGGATTAAATGTTCGGGCGTTCTGTTTATAGTATTTTTCTTGAAGAAGTTTTGCAGTAACATTCCACATAGTCTTTTTAACGCATTCTTTATAATCTTCACCATCAGCTCTGTTCATATTGAAAGCCCAATCTTTCATGACTAATCCAAGCTCTTGATTTGAAGTAGTTTCTATAAGTTCATAATGTATCTCTTTTAAAAATATTTCAAACTGTTTCCATATTGACTCTTGGTTATTAACTTTACTTTTCGGAATAACATTCTGTACAGTTTTTTCGATATTTTCAAAAAATTCTTGACCAAATCTTGCCATTTTGAAACTACGTTGTATCAAGAAAACTCGAAAATAATCTGACAGTGACAGTTGTCAAAGTATAGAATTGTGAATGCTACCATTCATGGTATAGTTGATGAAAAGCAAGGTGCATATTTATCAGTTATTGGGAAAGCTAGGTAGCATTTTAGCATTAAAAATGACTGTTAATTGATCAATTTTAAGAAATTGAAAAAATCTCATTGATTCATAGAATAGGCGTATATTAATCAATCAAAATGTATTGGCAGAACCGAAATTGACTGCAGAAATATTGGGTAAAACCGTCATCTCGGTATTACAAGAGATGTCACTGGATCTGTCAAATTGTGTTGGAATTGGAACAGATGGATGTGCATAACTTCTGTGGTTCGAGGGGCAGTGCAATAAATTCAGAAAACTGCTAAAAATGCCGCACATACTCCATGCGCCAATCATGCCCTAAATTCATCAATTTTCAAATCATCAGATATCCAATCAGTGAGAAACAGTGTTGGTATAGTTCAAGAAATTTCAACTGTTTATTTAAAAATTGTCTCAATGGCAACAAGAGAGCGTTAACTTCATTATGTGAAACAAGATGAATTGAACGTCATGACAATCTTATTCAATTACAAACTTGTATTGAATCTCTGACTAGTATTCCGGAATGGAATGATGCTGTTGCATCTTCTCAATTTGAAACTCTGCTTGCAGCAATATGCAACTGCGAATTTATTTTAACATTATATTCATTCTCTTCGGTCTTTTACCAGCCAGCAGAGCATAACAAGGAGTAAATCAAGATGTTGTCACTGCGACAAGATGCATAGAAAAATATATAATTGATGTACTCCAGGACAAACGAAAAAATTGTGATGATTGCTTTAAAAATTATTTGAAGATTGCGAAACCGTGATGGAGAAAATGGATATAGACATAAAGTTACCACAAATTACCAAACGTCAGACAAATAGAAGCAATACTCCTAGTAGCTCTCCTGGAGAATACTTTCGGCAGACTTTATATATTCCGCTTCTTGAAAATGTACTGGAAGGTTTGCGAGCTCGATTCAAAGAACAAAACTGTATTTTTGCTGATCCAACTGATGCCAAGTTACGTAGTCGATATGGTTGAAGATGATAAATGAAGTAATTCAAGCAATAAAGGAGTATTACAGTGAATTCAAGGAAGACACTAACAGCATAACATTAAGAGGATTAGAGGATTAGAATTTCCAAGAAGGGCATTGCATGCAATGGAAGAGTGTAATCATTTACTTTTTCCGAACATAAAACAAATTTTAATTATAGTTGCGACATTACCAGTAAGCGTTGCATGGCCGAACGCAGTTTTTCACTCTACGTAGGACAAAAGATGGCTTCGCTCACAAATGGGTAGGACCCTTGTCATAAAGATAATTTTTTTAGGTATTTGAACCCGGTACGGCAGTGTCACAGGAACGGGTAGCTTGATCCCGACGATTAGAAGACCACTACTACTGACTCCCTGTCAATATTCCGATGGTACTTTATTTCTACCATTTATAGGAACACCTGCCTACGTGTTTTCTGACGATTAATGTCGCTAATGACTGAACATCATTCAAATACTCACCACGTAGCCAGAAGCGGGCATTAGAACTTTTCCGTCAACAATGTATCCATTCAAATGAGAATATTTTTCTTCAGATATATTTATAGAAACTATTTTTCCGGTGTCATCTTTACTTTTCCAAATGGGATATGACCAGCTTTGACTGTGATCCCACTTCACCAATGGCGCCAACATTTTCGTTCCTCGACTTACAGGGAAAGAAACATCTCTATATAGATTTCTCAAGTTTGGTTGTCCACCTGCCAGGAATATTCTACAAAATAAATTTACACCACAGTTATAATAGTAATATAGTCCATTTGTAAGATGCGTTATAATGTTATAACGCCATATGAGAATCTCACAAATCATGTGTCAAAATGTTTAGGACATTGACGAACTTCGGCCAATAATTATTATGGAAAATCATTTTACCAAACAAAAACCCAATATGGGATATACCACATAGAATGGATAAATATGGACCAAATGAATATAAATAGAAATTTTAACTCTGTTCTTTCCAAGTAAAAAGCGTTCGATATCATAATAATTGCGATTGAGTTACCATTTATATCAAGGAAATCAATTATTCCTTTAAATAATAGCGTTAGAAAAAATAAAATATATGAATCTTACAATCAATACCTCCTTTCCATTTCTGAATTTTTAATAATAGATTTAAAAAAAGTGTTACTGTTGGTGATATTAATATAAATATTTGAACGATTTATTGAAATACGCGTAAGACTACGTCAATCTACTGATAGGTTTCCAGCATCAATACACAAACGAGAAAAGAACGCGGCTCTAAAACATCATGCATCACATTTTTCGTGAAACTAACAAATCCCTAGATGCATTTCGTCCAAAGTAATGGAAACTTCAATTACGGATCATGATCTAACAATCCTTCAATATATAACGATATATAAAAAACGAGCATTTAAACATATAATGAATAAAATAATTAATAAAAAACCTTTTTGAAGACGAGCTTTTATTCAAATGCACTAAAAACTAAAAAATAATTGCTTTGGATGTGTGACGTAGGTTATTCCGTTAGTTATAGATTCAAAAAGTTTGTAGGGAAAAGTTTTCTGTTTGAATAAAAAAGCGACAAGCTTTTGAATCTATAACTCACGGAATAACCTACGTCACACATCCTAAGCAATATTTTTTTACTTTTTAGTGCATTCGAATGAAAGCTTGTATTTAAAAAGTTTTTTTATTATTTATTTTATTTTGTGGTTTTCAGTACTTAAGTACGCCTTAATCTAAGCATTTTTGTTAAAGCATCGTTATTATGGGACATTTTTTTCCTGTAAGTTCTGAGCTATCTATCCTTCAATGAGGAGGCCATCTAAAGATTAACTCATTCGCCATCTTGGAGTTGCCATCTTTAATTGATGAATTCTAACCAAAAATCAATCATCTTTCACTACATTCATAATCTCCGACCCCAAAAACCCTGATATAGATATACAGGGTGAGTCATAAGTACTTTGACAAACTTCATAAGGTGATTCCTCACAATATTCTAATATGAATTGTCCAAATAAAAATATATAATAATTTTTATTTCATAAATTTTCCAAATACAATAGAATGAGACATGAAACAGAAATATGGAGATTTGAAATAAACGTGAAAGAAAAAATAATAAAAAAATCACAGAAGCTATAATAGCTTGTGTGTGATGTATTAGGTGGTTTAGTAAAAAAAATAAAAATTGATTAGTATATAGGTACAAAAGATATGTGAACACTGACGTGGTGAATAAACACAGGCAACCACAAGGATACGATTCCGTGCGTGGTGCACTATCTGTGTTCATTGCATCTCTTTTATAATCACATAACTATTAAAATTATATTCAGTACATACATACACACAATAATCACATATATTCACACATATACATACATATACACATACATACATGTATAGATACACACACATAAACGTATATATATAATAATAATAACAATAATGAATTTTAATTATAACTACAACTTAGATGTTGGATTGGATGGTGCTAGACTATAACATGTTCTGTTTGTGGATATGAAGTTTCGTAGTGTGCTCAAGGAAATGGTGAGGAGCCAAGTTTTAATTTTATTCTTAAACATTTGAAACAAATCGATTCTTTCAAATTCCGATGGCAGCTCATTGAAAAGTTTCGGTCCCAAAAAGGTGTGATATCTTTGACCTATTGTTTTTTCTGCTCTGGGTATTACGAATTTGTTTCTGTATCTTGTATCGTAAGAGTATTGAATGTGTACCAGGGACGATTTATTTTTGTAATGTCTTAAAAGGATCGTTTTTGCATAAAGTTGGTAAACATTCATCAATGCCGTTTCTTAGTAGAGTCTATCAGATTGATACATCCTCGATTTTCTGTAGATCATTTTGAGGATGCACTTTTGGATTTTCTGTAAGTTATTGATCAGTGTTGCTGAGGCGGCACCCCATGCTATGAGTCCATAGAAAATGTGGCTTTCGACCAAAGCGTAGTACAATATCCTCAGATATTTATTATTTATTATGTCGGAGATGTTTTCAAATCTATATAATGTGAACCTTAATTTTTTGATTATATAATTAATGTGCTCTCCCCACCTCAAGTGGGAGTCCATGTATATACCCAGATATTTGATTTTATCAACAGACTCTATTTTTAAAGATTTGCCGTTATCACATTGTATATTTAGTTCATTATATGGTGGTAGATTTGAAGAGTATGACGTGAGATGCAAAAAATAAGTTTTTTTGGAATTGATTGTCAATATTCTATTGCCAAAAAAATTGA
Source organism: Gonioctena quinquepunctata (assembly GCA_018342105.1). Lineage (NCBI taxonomy): Eukaryota > Metazoa > Arthropoda > Insecta > Coleoptera > Chrysomelidae > Gonioctena > Gonioctena quinquepunctata. The sequence goes on along the minus strand of JAFIRS010003172.1, from coordinate 67,329 downwards.
CAACATTCCGAAAGTCCTCCTCAATGTTGTTTTTGAGTGTTGTCCAGTCAGATGCTCTGTAAACAATTGCAGTGTAATCTGCGAAACTCACCACTTCTCCGCACAGTTCTTGTTCAAAGAGATCATTCATATATAAGTTGGAAAGAACTGGTACCAAAACAGTATCTTGGGGTACGCCATATTTTATTGTATGATAACTGCTTCTCGTTCCATTGATATTCACGCATTGTTTCGGTCACAATAACTTCGGAACAATTGATGAGCAACTCCTCGGATTCCAATATTTTCAAGCACTGACATTAATTTAACATGGTCAATAGTATCGAATGCTTTCGCCCGATCAATTAAAATGCAGATAGATGAAGTTTTTTTGTCGATTGCATTGTTTATTATGTCTATTAATCTGGCAATTGCATCAGATGTTGAACTGTTTTCTCGAAAACCATATTGTTTGTTAGAAATAATTTTGTACTTTTTGAGAAATAAATTCAGCCTATTTTGTAATATTTTTTCGAAAACGTCACCAATACTAGATATTAATGAAATTGGCCGGTAATTTGTTACTTCAAGTTTATCACCATTTTTGAAAAAAGGCTTTATTTTGGCAATTCCGTGAATGCTTCGTTTCCAAGATACAGGGTGTTAAAATTTTATTTTCGTTTTTTTATAAATTACTTTCAACATTAATTAAACGAAAATTGGTATTGAGAGGTTATTTGAGGTGTCGAACTCGAACCTGATGTTATTATTGCTCTTACTCGTAGAGGGCGCCACCTACACGTCTTTTTCTTTTTTGAAGATTCATAACTTTTTTGAGCGTACTTCTAGCACATTTTTCAGTAACAAAAATCAATTCCTCTATCATATCTACGTGAAAAAGCTACCCTTATTACAAGTCGCTATTAGCAACCGTTTTCTAGATATTTGGACTTGAAAATTTCAAGTCGAGTATTTGATAATCGATGCGTGTTGAATTTATTACCATTATTTTGCATTTTTCACAAGAATGCTTAGTAAATGAATTTGACGTTCAAGTAAGTAGTTTTGGTAATTACATATTATGTGACAGTTGAACGTTTTGTTTTTTTTGTTGGAGTTTCTGTAAGTTTTAAAACACTAATTTTGAAAAAATTGAGTATTTAAACAATAATGCTCATTTAGCCGATATGCATTTCGTTTATGGCCTTGCGGATGGCAATGTGCGCGAAGCAAGACGTATTTACCGTCGTTTGGCAGAAACAGGTAGCTTTAAGAGGGCAGCTGATATTATTGGAAGACCACGAGCAGTCCGAACCCCAGAATGAAAGAAGCTGTTTTGAACGCTCTCAAGAAGAATCCAGAAACAAGTAAAAGAATAATTGCTGAAGCTCTCAATTCTACTCAGTCCACAGTTTGGAGAATTATCCACGATCAATAATTTTATTTATACCATATTCAAAGGGTACAAGCTCTTTTGCTACGGGACTTTCCCCAACGCATTACTATGTGTCAGTGGTTTTTGAGAAAATTGGCTGGTAATCCTCAATTTTTAAGATATGTTCTCTTCACGGACGAGGCAAACTTCTCCCGAACTGCTATCACAAACTTTCATAACAACCATGTTTGTACTTCCGTGAAAAACATAAATTGTGTGGCTATTTAAATTATATTTTTTAGAACTGAAAATATAAATTTGAGTAGGTGTGGTATTGATGATGATATAACAGTGGAACATCATTCATCTGATGATGGGTAATGGCATGATTTACTTCTGTTGGAAAAAGTATATGAATTATCAAATTCAAGGCGATACAAATTTTATAATGAAGATGTTGATATCAGGTACATTGAAAATCGCTAGATTTTAGATGTAGATAATGAACAAATGAAAAATGTTACTCATTTCAATTGTGTGGATAAAGGTGAAACCAAATTCAAATGTACGAAATCAAGAAGTAGGTCATGTTTCAACTGTTTCAAGCCAGGAATTCAAAACGAGATTGCTTAAAACCGAACAGAATTTCACACACTAGATTGTCTTCTTTGGCTAGTAAAAGTAAGCAGTGCCGATTACAAAGCCATTACCGATACAGTCTAAAGTTTGCATTATAACTGCTAGAGCAATCGAAAATGGAAACCATGATTTACATACGTATCTGAGCTTTTTGGGTCTGGTGGTTCTCAAGTCGAGACTAATAGTCGAACAAGCGAAAGTCGAATTGGATGACTCCGTAGAAAATGTTCTTTTTCTTGTTGTTCCAAGTGGTGTCCAAACTGTTGATGTCATTTTGGGTAAAACTTGTACAGAAAATGGTACTATCGGAATTCAGGTACAGTTTGTTCGGAAAGGTAATTCGCTGTTTGCTGGATATACTCATGGGAAATCAAATGCAGAAAAATCAGTAATTGATTCTGAGAAAAAAAAAACTGTTGTTTCTTCAAACACTGTGATCTTCATAAAGACAGCCATGGTACCATTACAACATATTAGTTATCCCAGCATTCTGCCAAAGTCAAAGGAGGTCAGAAGTTCGACTCCTTCGTGGCATCCAATGCGTTGCCAATACTCATTACACGTATATGGACACAGTTTTCTAGCACACGCATCTGTATTACTATTTGGTCGACCTGGACTATGGACCTGAAATGCTTGTGATTCATCTTATTTCTCATGGGCAGATCACCAGAAGTTCTCCTGATACTGTTAACTTGTAAGACCCTGGGAGCTTCGCTCAGCCTAGCCAATATTCTCCCCGATGTATTGGGTAATCTGGTTTTTTCATATCTGCCCGAGAACTCACTAGATGATCCAGTACTCATGAATGGGTTGAAACGTGACCATATTCTTGCAGGTGATAATGATTGTGGTGACAACCCCACCCTGCGATCCCTTTTGAAATGACCGTTACTACCACATCTGAAATTCCCTCTCGAATCTCTAGGTGATTCTGTCCTCCTAGGTGAGAGGAAATATAATCGCAGCTAATGACGAACTTGTGGCAACTTCATCCTGCAATCTATCTTGAAATCTCTACTCTTGGCTCTATAGGTGAGTAAGAACGAGGAGGGTGTCCTCGCAGGTGATGATGGACGTGGTGGTAACCTCACCCTTCACTTCATTTCGAAATATCCTCATCTACCACATATGAAACAGTTTCCCCTCGATTGATTATTAGCTTTGCTATTCCTGGATTCCATTATTCCCAATATTCTGCAGAGTATCTGTTTTATACTGTCACTCTGTGTCTCTTCCTGAGATGGCTCTTCAATTCATACTGCTCCCACACTTAGCCTTGAGGCTTCTTCCACTTCTAATGAGCGAACAAAAGCTTGGCTGCATTCCTCAAGGTGGTTATTCTCAGGGTAATTTGTATTTCAATATCACTCAACCAGTCGATGAATTACTGCACCGCCAACTGCTCTTTTGAATTTTCCGGGGCATCAGTGAGGCAAGCTGGATGACTCTTCAGACATATATTTTAAATTCCTGAAAACTACCACCCGATTTAGTACTCGTATTTTCAACTGAGCCCGTTACAGCTGTTGCCAATTTCGGTCGCCGTACCTCAATCCTAAAGCAACATCAAAGTCCCTCTACTTGTGCTATTGATCTTCTGGATTGGTCTGTAATATTCCCAAAGCAAATTATATCAAGGTTACTATGATATAGTGGCAACCCTTTTCCTTCTAGTTCTTTTAGTTGCTGCATTGTTTTCTCAAGCTCCCCCCCCCACAATCTTTTCTCTGCCTTCACGTTCCGCATAAACTCCCTTCCTTATTTCACTGTCTTTTCCTTCTATAATTTTCTGTACTGTACTGATTTCGGTAGGTACCGATTTTGTCGACATTTTCTCCTCTGTTGCTCTCGTACCTTTTTACCTTCTTTTTTTCTTTATCTGTCGCTCATCTTTTTTTTTCTTTCTGTCGTCGTTTCTCCTCCTTCAGCAGACGCTCTTCCTTCCTTTCTTTACGTTCCTTTTCCATTGTTTTTCCCTCTACCATCGTTCCTCCTCAATTCGTTCCTCTTCCAGCAGTCACCTTTCTTGCACCACAAACTGCTACTTGACCACTATCGTCAGTGGGTGTATTTCTCGTATTTATCATAATTTTTTTTTTCAAGAAAAACAATAATATCCTCATTTTTCTTACACCATCTCTCACGAATCTGGGGTAATGGCCATTAAAATACTCCACCACACAAAATAATAATGAAATATCACATTGAAATTTCTTTTTGAAGAACCGCATGTCACTGTATTCACTTCGTTTTACTCATTGATCTTACTCTGAATTAACAACATTCACGCGAAACGTGAATGTTTATACAGTCAATAGATGAGTTTAGAAATCACTGGAGTGTACTAGATGGCGATCCTCGAATTCTCTCGGGATTTCTAGAATTTAGGCAGAATGAACATGCAGTGGCGTAGTCTATTCGTTTTCGTAATACTATAGAAAAAATAACGTATTCTAGTGGAAACATCTGCAAGAAAACCAATGTTTTTGATACAAGAAAACTTTTTTGCTTCCACTCAGTATCCATGAGTACAGAATTCAAATAAAATGGATATATTATTCCTATCAAACAAAAAATTAAGAAAATACGTCAAATGGCTCAAAATTATTCACGAGCTATTGGCTGTTCCATTTCTACCACAAAGAGGATAAAACAATCCCATGAAATTGTAACTGCTCTACACAACTTTTTATGTCATTATTTGTATTCAGTTTTGATGGATTTATATACGGTTTAATTCTATAATTCGTACATATTATTCTATCCCTATTCATTTATTCAATTATTTATTATAAAATTATATTTTATTTTCACTTTATATTCGTACAACGTACAACTCATATCTATTTATTGTTTATATATAGAATTATCTCAGTCGATTATCTCATCTTCATATAACTAATCATTATGCACTTTTCATCGCACTGTTTATTCCACCAAACCATTTAAAAAAGGGACATTTTCGAAAAAGCCGCTCACTACAAATATTAGAACACACTGTATAATTTAAATATTCGATTTCTGATGTTCTTGACAAAATAGTTCATTTTTATTGGATTGATTTGTAGCGCCAAGTTGAAATAAAATACAGAAGAATATCATTTAGCGGATTTATTAAAAAACAGAAGTAGTTCTCACCATTTATTAGAATTCCGAAGGAAAATGAGAAATTTTGCACTTCTCGAACATTTCGAAATGGTATATTTTATTACGAGTGCGGCAATAAGGAACACGGAACATGCGAGCACAAAAAATCCATTGCTGGACGCGCAATGAACGATATTTTTATTATACTTCTCTGAAAACGATACCATAAAAATAAAATATGACATAAAATAATATATACGGAATAAACTTGGAACTTTGTAATTTTCATAACAATATCATCACTTACAGTTTCGATTTTCTTCAGATTTTGCCATTCAGTAAAAAGTGATATTTGTGTTCATATCTGGACATGGATTTCACTGGTAATACATTCGCGCTCGCTTATATTCCGGTTGTTCCAAGATAATATCGGGAATTTCGGGATTTTCTTCGGCTGAGTACATTTTTGATAATAAAGGTATTGACATACATTTAATTGACAGAAAATAATGAAAGCTGAAAATACATTAATTGTTGCTATGGAAATAATCGAAAAGTCCATTTTACTTTATTGCAAAGATAGAGAAAAATAAGGTATTTTCAAAGAAGTCTAATAAAAATATATAATTTATATATTCATTAGTTTACCCCGTTGCGGCATCAAATTTATTGCTCAAACTATTTGGAAGTATATGGTGAATAATAATTTGAAATCTACTTGTTATATTGCTTAAATTATTTTTTCGATTTGATGATTATAAACAGGATAGCCATTTTTTCTTTTCATAAACTTACATGTTTTTCTGGAAACCATGCACCGTCGTGGACTCCTCTGTAGGTAACTATTTTGAGATGTATAATATATTCACATTCATTTTGATCTCTAACGGTTTGGCCAGCGTCAAATTAACTAAATCGCTAAATTTTTGGGAACTGTTTTCAAAAATACGATTGTAATGACAAAAACACACTTTTTTAAACAACACATTTTCATTGAGTTGCGGTGGATTCTGATTACTGCGTCTCGCAATATATTTTTAATGTTCGTAGAATTATATTTTTTTCTTTTGTTACTTTGGATTATTACCTCATGGTGAAATCTCGGTGAACTTACCTTCCGATGGACTCCAAGAAAACTGCCTCGTTGTCTTCACCGAATCTACTGGATACGCTTAAAACCTTTGCTCCAGATTTGATTTCTCTCCTTAAAATACTTTGCAGAAGACCGTGTGGTCCTATTTCTATAACCAAAGCATTTTCTGGTATCTTATCGACAACTTGATCGAATAATACTGGACTGATAAAATTATTGGCAAAATACTCTGCGCAAGTGAATTTTAACGCTTCATCGGTTGAGTTGAGAGGAACAGAGCTTGATATCCACTTTCTGGATCTTGGTGTAGGATTGCTTAATATCTTTTTACAAAAATCGAACACGAATGGTACTGCGTCTGATAAGCATCGCGAATGAAAAGCATACCCACAACTTGGTATCAATTTGGCCGATATACCTCGAGCTGATAATGTTTCCAAAAATTGTCTAACTGGATTTTCAAGGCCAGATATGGTAACATTAGTATTGCCGTTTCGACAGGCTATGAATATGTTATCTGGCATAAGTTCCTTCATCTCCTCCTTTGACAAATTGATTGAAGCCATGAGCCCTGGCGGAATATTAATAATCCGGGTCCAATATGCTCTGGCATAAGCGAGAAGAACCGCCTGTTCTGGTGTTATGTGACCGTCAGCATAGGCACAACCTGAAAAAGAAAATGAAGCGATCAATGAATATTTCGTACTAATGCAGAGTTTACAATTGTAGATAAATAATAATACTATTGATTCATTGTCGCTCACTTCAAATATAGACTTATATTTTTGGTATAACAGATTGTGACTTGTACAGGTTGATTTGTGAACTGGAATAGAAATTTAAAACACGCAGATAGAAAACAGAATCGGAAAGAAAACCATTATAACCATTGATCTCGTAAAATGTTTCGAAAAAAAATTATATATATATATATATATAATTTTGTAAAACTAGTGAGTATTCAGTCAAGTTTCATTTGAAAAAACTATTCTTTACTTTTCCAAGCTTTCGACAAATGTATTTTGTCTTTATGGTTTTAAAATATCAGATATGAAAAATTGGTATGAACACACACGTAAAATGAGTTAAATTAACGAATATATGTAAATAAAATATATCGACATTATGACTTCAAAAATTGTGACACTGATAGACATTTGCATTTTTGTGAGTGGTTGATGTTTCTTTGTTAGGTTGTACAGGGGATTTTGTATGAATATTGATTATGCAAAAAACTTCATTTTGTAAGTAGATACGAGTAAATTTTGCTTAGTTGGTCGATGTCAGATCTCTTATTGATGATATTTACATTACTATTAATCGCCACAATTATCAAAAAACCTCTTTGATATATAATTCTTTTATCATGATCATTCATTAGGTGATCTTGGTTCACTACATGATAAGAGAGTGCACAAGAAAGTTTATGGAGTCTACAGTCACTTTTATGACTAGCGATTCGAGTTTTCAAAGTTTGTCCAATGTAATTTTGGTCACAAGAACTACAAGGTATACTATGAACTAATTGGCTTTCCATCGGTGCACATTCTCCGTCTTTCAATTTTGTATATATTTCATTTATTGGAAGGCTATTTTTCGTGATATTTTAATATCGAATTCACTTTTGAATATATTTTCAATGTATGGTATTGATCCGAAAGTAATTATATTACTGGAATTTGGTTCATTAATATCTGTATTCACAGTTTCATTAGAAAATGTGTTGAATAATGATTTATTGAGTAGACTATGAAGATAATAATTGTCTCTTAATATTTCATAAAGTTTTTTTTAATTTTCATCTAAAAGAGATTGGTGTACTATTTTATGCATTCCACCTACCTAAAATGAAATTGATTTTCATTTTATATGGATGGTGAGAGAAATAAGTGATATATTTTCTGGAATTGGTAGATTTGAAATGCCAATCTAAAATAATTGCATTGTTTTCGGTTCTTATCGGAAGAGTTCTAAAAGGGTATCGTATAATCTGTTTCTTCTTCAGTTCACAAAAGAAGAAGAAACACATTATGATGTCTCGTTGACTGATGGATCCATCGCTGCTGTATCTTATGATCTGGTTGTTCTTGACTGAAAGTTCTAGTCACCCATTGATGATCGTATATCTCCAAAATTAACCTCATCAGTTGATATCAAAATCAAGAATGTAGTACCATCTACACCCAGGGGATATATGACAGAGATATACCAGAATCGATACAATAAGAGATCGCACATTATTGAGAAACACAAAACCATCAAATGGAAACAAACCTCACTATGGATATCTGGCATAGAAGGCTTCCGGAGGAAATGAGTCCATAAATCAGATGCACCACCCAGACCAGCAGTTAGTTCTATAGGTAGATATATTCGCATTCTACGAGGGAAATGCTGATGACTTGATATCAATCTTGAAGTCACAAACCATTCAACCAGCGGACGTCTTAGTAAGAAAACTCCCACCAATCGGTACTTGAACCTCCCGCGACAAATCCACCCAGTAGCGAAAATACTCATCACATGACCAAGAAAATTCACGGACAACGACTTCACACACCATCAGAACAATTCTCTAGATGAATGGATACTCCAAGAAAACTATAACAGGATTGGTAGACTTTTTCGCATGCAAAATATTGAAACAATGTTTACAACAGACCGAACAATTGACCAAGTTTTTTTCTTCTGTTTCTCAGGATAATGCATACCCTCATTATTTTCCTATTTTTTTCATTTTTGATTAGATCTTCCACTGCAGGAGAGTGCTTAACAATCATTTTTGTTCTATCTTTTTTCTCAAATCAAAGAGTCTTCATCGAATTAGATTATTTTCAATTATTCATTTGTTGAAATATTTTTGCCAATCCATATGCTGCTTAGTTCAATGATGTTCCACTTCCTTTTTATCTAACGTAATAATACATAATTTATCGATTTCCAGTTTTTGTTTCCAATTATTCCGTATAATGAGTACTTTCATTTATTAGGTTTCATTGAATACACCTACTACATTTTTTTTAACAGTCAGTTTTTCCCCCAAACGTTTGGATGTTCCAGGATTTATTCCATGTGACTTCATGAGCCCAAATATATTTCGACAATAGCAAGTTAGTTCATCTCGATGAATAACCAAGCAGTCCTTGCTGATGTTACTGCCCTACTTTTCAACTTCGAGAACTTATTACCTTCTTGATAGAAATGGTTTTTACTTCCGGAATAGTTTCGTATCATCAATATATAATTATGCTTGACCAAGACTCTCAAGGTAAGCCCGTCAGCAGATATATAAACAAACAGGCAAACAACTAGACAGGCAGGCTAGCAGGAAAATAATGCCAGAGGGACAGATGGCAGTCCACAGCCTACGTCCGTAGATCAATATTTTTTTATTGCTCAGATATATTCCATTCAATGCGAAAACTATTCTAACAACTCATAATCATATGATAATCTCAAAATGTTCATGAATTCATTCATTTCACCCAACTAGACAACAGGTATATAAGTTACAATACAAGAATATCCCCATTAAAATAATTACACTGAGGTAAAGAAATCCAATGATAAAAATGTAAAAAATGTGAAGTGTGGAACCTTCCTAGGTAATAGGAGCTTCAATTATCACAATACTCATATAAAGAATGTAGGAAAAAACATGTCAAAAGTTGTTAATCGTGAATAGCCAATTTTTGACAGAGTCACAACAGACTGCAGTCCTCCGTTGATGAATACTCTATTAGAAACATGGAGCAATATTTCGATGAAGGAATACTTGAAAGTGTATTATGAGGTAGTATTGGAAATGGGTTCAATGATTGATGCTGACTCCACCTCCTGAAATCATGTTGTGCTCATCTATTTGGATGGAAGGGAATCTATGGAGTGTAAGATGAAGTCATTTTGCACACCACCTCAACAAAACGAAGCGTGTTATGAGTTCAGACCTAGTATACTATACTAGTCACGCTAGGATGACACAATAACCAATTCTTGTGATTCCCATTTCTCACAACAAATGTTCAAGAGACTTAATTTCTTCGATTATCCTACCCGCGAGAAGTATATCGATTTCCCTTCATGTGATTATTTCCTGGATTTTGTAATAATCGACTCAACATTTCTGGTAAGGTACTCGAAAAGTAGAGGAGGTTCGATTTTCGCTGCGCTTATGTGGGCGAAAAATGTCAAAGGTGGCCAAAAAAATGTTTATTTCAAATGTTGTGTCTGTGAATAGTGAATCATGATGCCTTTCCCATAATATACAAATCACGGTGTAATCGTTTTCGAAGAGTTTTTCATAGATATTCGTCTGAGCGCCTCTCCAGATAGCGAATATGGAAAAGCTCCCCTCCCAGGAGGTGCCAAGATTAACTGCACTCGGCGCGGACCAAATCTAGATCAACCTGTGCCAATGTATGCACTCCTCGATAGTATTCTTGCCCTATGCTGCAGAGCATAAGAGTGACCAAATTGAAATTATCATCTCCTAAATTGCTTCATCGAAACTATCTCAGAAGAGGATGCCGCTACTACAATGGCATAAACAAATCGTGAAAACATACATCAGCCGGATTTGAGAAAGTGGAATACCGTAGGAAACTGCCTCCATCTTCATCCGCTGAGGAGTCCTATAATAGTTTACGCTATCCACTCTCAGCTGATGAATGAGCAGGAACAGCTGCCACGGTATGCGATGCATTATTCTAACGACAACTATAATCCTTGCCTGTGCTGATGAGACGACTTCCCGGAGGACTGATGAAACGGTAATATCCCTGGCACGTGGGATAGTACAAGTGGAGCAGAGCAAGGATATCTCCGATGATGTGAAGGGGGAAATCAGGTTCTGAAAATCCTAAGAATAATGAACCATGGCCTGAAAACCCTGGAGTGGGATGTTCTTCACAGAAAGGAGTCGGCGCCTGGTCAAACATGGACGAGTCAAATGGATGAAGCATCTCATAAAGAGTCTGAACTTCTGGCCATATATGAGACGGTCAACTTTCTCCGCTCCGCAGGAAGGAGTCGAAGGACAGGGAGATGACACCTCGTTGGTGTTGCCAGTCCACCTCCAAGGGAATGACCTACCCTTATGCCTCCCAATATCTCAAAATCTAACAATTTTTTACTGAGGTTATGTTTTGATATACTTGTTAGCCATGAGCTGGCCTATGAGCGCTCCAAGGGAAGATGTTCACTGTTAGGATACCCTATATAATAATAACACACGAAAATTTCTGTAAATGAAACTTGTATATATTACAACTATGAATATGTTTTGTTTCAAGAAAGCGGTAAAAAGTTTTTCCACTTTGTCTGAGAAAATATTTATTAGACGTATGTACTCGTAGGGTTGCATAATGCTTGCCAGATTCCTCATTCCATGAATGAACTCTACTAGTTACAAATGTATATATTACATAAAGTGGGCAATAAAATTATATTCCATTCTATTATATTCCAGGCTTATAATATTCCAAACAGTAACTCACCGACTTCTCCCAGCGAGTGCCCCGCTATACCATCTGGATGAATTCCCAGAGAGAAAAGAACATCAGTTAAAGCAACTTCCACCGCAGCGATGGCTACGCAAATGTTCAGAGAATCATCTAGAACTTTTGTATCCTCAGTGGTGATTATTTCCTCCAAAAAGATGCCATAAGGGGTTAATGCATCGGCACATCGTCTAATCGTTGTTCTGAACACTTCAATTTTCATCAGATCTCTGCCCATTCCGACCCATTGGGAACCTACTCCTGGATAGATGAACCAAATTGGTCTTGGCTCCATTCCATGCCTTTCTAGTTCTCTTGTTCCTTGCTTTCCCAAAATCGTGAAACTGTGAATTGAATCATATTGTTACCTACTATGTATTTTTTTTATTCGATGAATAAATTGTTTAGAATGTTTTTTATACACTTCCCATTTTCATTGTGATACGGATGATTATAGGGATATTTTATGTATGATATATTGTTTTTAACCGACGAAATAAAAAAGGAGGAGGTTCTCTAGTCGACGCGTATATTTTTTTTTGTATGACCACGCATAACTTTTTACAGAAAAGTCCGATTCCGATGATTCTTCCTTCATTGGACATGGTGTACTTCGAAGTTGGTCCCATTTGTATTTAAAAATAAAAATCCATCCCTAAGGGTAGCAAAATGGAGGATATTGATCGTTCACCCTCTGAATTTTGGTCCGTTAACTGATTCTATCAGGCATAACTTTGTATTGGGTTTTCCGATTTGGATGATTCTTTTTATCAGATAGGGTATAGCTCATAGTTGATCATATTTGAATTCGTAATGAAATAATCCACCCATGTGGGTGTCATTTATCTCATTCATCATGTTGCTGTTGCTGAGAGTAAACAGTCACAATCACGTGTTTTCCTTTTGCCCGCGCATCCCTATCGAATTGAACTCGTACAGTACCATACCGAACATTGAAAGAGGGACGAAAATTCCGTAATTACGATAGAAACAACGTATTACCTACCATTGAAATCCCGAGAGGGTGTTACGAAATTGCCGATATCGAGGCGATCATACAGAAGAAGATGGGGCTACCTGTGGAAGATCGCAAGGCCGTGTTCTCTCTGAAACTCAACAACAATTCGTGGAAATGGACAATTAATATTGATCCATTTCGCAACAAACATTTGCAAAGTACCTTGTAGGACTTTGCACGTTTATGCATCGGATGTCTTCATCGTCCGTCGAGGCATTAGCCAGAGAAGTAGTTGTTTGATAGATATGCGACCAACATACACCTATTATATGGGTTTTTGTAGTCAGCTGTCTTGAGGAATAAGACATTTTTCATTTTCAATTTAGACAATACGTTTCGATTACAGTCGACGGTGACACGCCTGCGATCTGCGAGTTCCCCGTAGCTTCTGAACTGGTTACGCGATAGTCGGAAAACCTTCGAATTTACTCTATCCACCCGTCATACCGCAATGTGAAATCCACAATATCACGATACTGGCGCTCGATCAAAAAGGTGGGCCTGTGGATTCCCAAGGAGAAAAAATTACTTCTCGAGACACAACCTAGTAAACACATAAGGTGTCTGAAACATGTCAACGAAACCGTAATAGGTACCATTTGAAACATTCAAAAGTTACGTTCCAGAAATATATCGTAAACATTTCATTTGCGGAGCAGTGTGTCTGTGTCACTCCAACATCATCGTCGAATTGACGATTTCAGTAGAAGATCTAGGAAGATGATCTCCAACCACTGATAAGATTTAGCCAAATATATAATATGAAAGTAGGAAATTATTGTCCGAGAGAAATCATGAAAATAGGAAATTGTGGCATAATGGACAGATTTGAATTAAAGAAAAAAGCATCCTCAAGTGGGAGTCGAACCCACGACCTTATGTTTTCTAGGCTCCCACTTGAGGATGCTTTTTTTCTTCAATTCAATGATCTGTCCATTATGCCACAATTTCCTATTTTCATGATTTCTCTCGGACAATAATTTCCCACTTTCACTTGTTAATAATGTTTTGTTTTTGTTTTATACCCTATACATTAATGGCTCAGTTGATGGCTTCATTATATTGTGAGATAAATTCTAGACAATTCTTCACTGCCATACTTGTGTGGATTAAAAATTCAATGGACCAATCTTCGACCTACATCGGTTTGTAATTCTAATCATTATATATATATATATATATATATATATATATATATATATATAATATTATTATGAGTTGCATTTTTATTTAAGCTATTTCACTGATGATACAAATATGGATGGAGAAAAAAATTAAGTGACTGAAAGGTGCACCTAGACATGGTTTCGTCAAGCATCCCTCAGATATAAGAGGAAAGGAAACAAATAATCAGCAGTCTTTATATTATATGACTAATAAAGTATGATGCAATCCCATCTGTTTTTTTGGCATTGCACAGTACCTTCTAACATCCATTTCATGAATCAATAGCTATACTGAGAGTCAATTCAGAAATTGTAAAAATTTATTTTGAGCTCTTTTTCTCTCATGCATCATACATAGGATATGCTTTGTATCTACCATGTTCTAGGAACGTGTCAGATGACACGTGAAATGATTGGTTTCAACAATGTTTCAGGTATGTGTTTTATGTATTCATATTCACTTATGTTAGGTATCAGAAATGTTTCACGTGAAACATTCCTCCATGTTTCAGGAACGTGTCCGAGTCAGAAGATGAAATGTTTCAAATGGAAAATGATCGGTTCCAGAAATGTTTCAGACACATATTTTGGTTTACTGGGAAATGGGATTAGTAATAGACGGCGGTGGCGGTGGTAATATAAGAGGTAAGAGTGACCTCGAGACATCATTATTATAGAAACCTTCAAGCGAACGGGTGGTGCAGAAGCTAACCCCTTTGAATAAATCCTTTCTCCGTTCTCTACGTTTAACATTGATTCGGAATGAGTCTCAGAAGAAAATGCGACGGCGGCAATGATGATGCTTCAGTCTCGGGCCCATTTCCGATTTGTATCGGTCTTCGAAATTTGACGAGTCCATTCGTAAAGTCGAATACAGAAGGTACACTCCGTTCGTGAAGGCGTTCAATTGAAACGATATTGTGGAATTTGGCATCAATCAGTTGGACTCGTTTTTGCCATAAGTTCATCCCCACTACTGATAAAAGGTAGACTTGAAATAAATATAGGGAGAGGTGTGGTTACATGTGGGCGCTTTCCTCTTCGATTATTGCATTTATAGCGAGCCGTTCGAGCCCTATCGTGTTACGAATCTAGGGATTCTCAGCCATTGAGCACGACCAGTTGCAATAATCCTGATTTGTCTTCTTTGAATGATGCCGATAAATGTTCCAGGCTTCTCGTGCCGCTAAATGTTTTCAACGTACGGACGACAAAATCTACGACTGGTCAGAGACCGAAGAGATAATGATTATACGTGATACAGGTAATAATGCCGTGGGAACAATTACACATTTTTTCCCAATGCAGAAATAAATAAATTTAAAAAATAATGGTGTCCTTACAGACAGACAATGATTCCGTTTGGAAAATTGGAATTGAACGAGTTGCTGTTCATTACGCAAAATGCTCAAATTGAAATATGGTCGGTAAAGACGAGCACTAATGTCGAATCCTCTCAAACTAAGGTACGATATAACGTTTTGGTCGATCCTACCACCTCCTAACATGTGAACATCCAGAATATCCATTTGTCTTTGAACGGTGAATATTGGCCCAACTAACGTATTCACTAGAATTTCGCCAATAATCACAATACTTTATATTCATTGACAAGTTCTGAATTTTTATATGAATATTTGTCATATTACTATTTGTTGTAGTCAACTTGATTCAGTAAACTTCCACCCCCTGATTCGCCTTCGTGAAGGAGCTTCTGTTTTCAACCTTGTCCTTGGTTTTCTTCGTTGGTATGGAAAGATTATCACATATTATAGTTTTTCGACAATGTCATCCTGACAAAATGTTACCTACTGTACAATATATTTAGAGATTCCTCCTCCAGTTTCAGAAAAAGCTGATTAATCTCCACAGGAAACACGATTGTAATATTTTTTTACAAGTTTCAAATTCAAATGGGACTTTGATATAAGGTGAAATATTATCCATATTATACACCAGGGTTTTAATGGATACCACCAAGTTCATATCATGAGGAGCAACGCCACGATAGATTGAAAGCAGTGGTGCTATAATAATCCTCTCAACCATAATGAATATATATTTTCCCCATAAATAACAACAGAAATTACTATTTATCATTAGTTGTGCCCCAAAACGTTCAATATTTATTATGATAACGAAAAAATGATAAAGTTTATTTAGATCGTTCCTGAAAACAAGCAGTCATGTTCAAAATTATGTATTATCTATCAAGCAGAAACTGTCATTTCATATCTGACATCTTATTCCCTGGAAAATTCGGTAAATTGGGTAGAACTAGATATTGAAATTATTATACCTCTTCAAAACTGAGGGAAGTGGCAAAAATGCAAATTTATAACCGGAAAAAAGATCTCATAGTGCATCAAACAATTTTAAATTGTACAGCATTTGTTATTCATTAACAAACTTGGTTATAATGGAATCATCATTGATAATATGTTCAGGAAAAACAATTTTTCGGATTAAACTTATTTCTTACACTAGTAATAACAAAAAATTTCATACCCCCTGAATTTATGACCATCGACGTTGATTTTATGAATTTCATCCACGAGTGCTAGACATTCCTCATCGAAAACACTGTTTTCAATTCCATCGAGGAAATGAAGAACAGCTTCTTCTGTACAACCTGATGCTAGAACCAAACGATTTCCTGATAGTTTCTTTGCAGTCTTTCCCGTATCGTTTCCTTTGAGAGCTACATGGCTGTTAGAACCACCTATGCCATAAGAATTGATTGCTGCTATCCCATTCGTCCATGGTACATTTTCGGTAACAACCTTGAAAAGAAGTTATTTGTAAGATGAAGGCCAATTTATTCCAGAGTTATACGTCTATTCTCCCCATTCTTCATCAATGATATAATTTAAGTAACCAACCGATATCAATTTCGATGAGAGTAAATTTTGGTGTGAATCAAGTGACATCAGTTCGATGATTATTCTGTGCAAACAATGATCCACACTCTTGAAGAAACATACATTCATTGAGGCCATTAACATTGTCCTCAGTAAAACCGATAGATCAAGAATTGAAAACTTGAGATAGGGATTCTCCTGCTGTTGTACATTGAGAAGGGTTGTTCCAGTTACTAGTCCGGAAGAGGTGGAAGAGGAAGTACTAGCAAGAATTGAGAGCATGAACCAATCAGATGCAAGTGAGAACTAGAAGTGATCGTATTGTAAAACCAGTTGTTACAACTAGAGACTAGAGTAGGTCTTGGCTTGTCAGGGTGGTGAAAGTCTATGGATATCTGAAGTGAAGCAAGGCGAGTCGTAGTAACAACTACACCATAGTAGCATATCCAGCATGTAGGCGTTATATCAACAAGCACAAGATATAGCGAGAAATATGCCGTTTTTCGGAGAGGACGTTACGATAGCGGTTCATAAGTATTGAGCTCATTGAAATATGGAAACACTAGAGAATTCGACAGAATTTCCGGTTGTGGAAAGTCTGCTCTTAGCGGCAACGTTTAAATAAAAATTAATAATATTGTTACGAAATATTGTATTTCATTTAGATGATCTCCAAGGGAAATTTTCCTCATTTCATCAACATTGAATAAATATATTTTGGGAATTTGTTTTCATTTGAAATGAAGTTATTTCATATATTCGCATTAAAACCGAACATGGTTATATTATATAACAAGTAAAAAGAGATGTTTTTTTTTCCATTTTCGATATCTTTCAGTTGATTGTTCATTTCATTATAGCCAGTCTGGCATCTCTGTCAGTTTTCGATTGTTCTCTCACGTGTTTCAATTGTACAATACATTCCAAGGATTTTTGTACTACTATTTTTTTTTTTTTAATTTTTCATGATTCATTTTTCATTAGGCGTTTCTTTTTGCTGTCTACTGGAAGTATACTGGCTCGATTCTTATTTAATGATTATTAACCGATTTCTCATTTGAAGTGTTCGACTCTAGAAACTGATTGTATTATACTATAACTGCAATGCACACTTGGAATCAACCAAGTGATTGAACTGCTCGAAATACATTTCCACTAACTTGTATCGCATAATTATTGATGTACCCCAATTATTATTGAAGTTCTGAATATTAATGAACTGAGACATCTACAGTCAGAACTGTTGGAACTACATGTCCCCAATGTGCACCAAAGTACTAAACCGGAGACATCGGAGCAGAAAATCCTCCTGCAGTAGTGAATAATCTAGTCTGTTACCCTAGGAGAAACAATTCACAACTTATCGTGGGGTGAGACGCAACTTATTGAATATATGGTGGCCTCTTCGTTGAGAATATCAGCTCGAAACAATTTCTGTCACCCCGAGATGAACTCAGTGCCCCCGCGAAACATAACAAAATAACTTTGATGTGGGTTCCAGGACACTGTGGCCACGAAAAAGCTGATGAACTAGCTAGGAGGGGTCATCAACTCCATATATTGGCCCAGAACCTGCACTCGGGGTAACAAAATTGGTCATTCGAGGCTGCATAAGGGACTGGGTCAAACGAAAACAAAGGAAGCCCCTCACATGGACCACGGGACAACATTTATCATAGAACCGTCGAAGCGAAGAACTACTAAAGATGAGTAGGAACCAAGTTAGAACAATAACGGAGAACTTTCCTGCTGAGAATGTGGCAAAGGGCAGAAACGGCCAAACAGAATGCAGGCACTAGACCTCAAAAGACTAGCAATATTTGAACAGCCAACGCTAATCCGCGAAGAATACAGTAGCCAACCAGTGGAAAACCTGTACAGATTGGTACAGGGGACTAGGGTTACGGGATGAGTGCTATGAAACAAAACCGAAAGGCACAAAAAGCCCAAGAGGCTGAGGTGCAACTGGCGACGAGACCAGCATTTGACAAAGAAAAAAACCATCTGTAAGCAATAACAGTCAGGAAGTTCTAGATCTGACGGTTAGTACGAGGTACATAAGTAATAAAATAGCCAACTGGTACGTTTTCACATAACCTTCATGCTCGGACCATCGGCACATTAGGTTTGAAGCGGAAGCGGGTACCTGACAAGAGATACAATATTGGGACCCCAAATGAACGGATTGGGAAGACTTCAGAAAAATACTCGGAGACAGTTTGGGTTACGGTTCCATAAAAAATTGTGTGGAGATAGAGGTAATAGCGAATCATACTCAAAGCTCAGTCCTGACCGCCTATAAACAAAATTGCCAACTTAAAACCAAGTACCACTCCACCCTACCGGGATACAACAAAGTGATGAAATATGCCGTTAGGGAATCCTGAAAGAAATTCTGTTTTATCCTCCAGTGAATCGAAAGAAGAAGTGGATTTGATTGAACGATCTGACGGAATTGGGACGGAATCTCAATGGGGGACCTTAGAGCCTCTAGTACAACACCATTTCCCAGGCACCATGATGCTTGGTGGAAACCAGCCAATTTCAAACAGGACGACCAAGATGACCTAGTCGAGAAAAGTGAGAGAAAGCAAACGGAGTCATCAAACGTGCAGCGGTAGATGGGGCCATCAACCACTTGGAACCTCACAAAGCACCAGGAAGATGGAAAGGTACAGAACTATCTAGAGCTCCCAACAACATGAGAAAATCGTAGCCTAGGCGGTGAGAGGCTGTCCAGAGAGAAGTTTCTTATCTCCTCTGCTGTGGGTCCTTCTCCTAGACGATCTGATCAGGTTCCTTATGGCGGAGGGAATTGAAGACGAAGGCAACATAGTAGTCATGGTTAGAGAAAGTTCGTAGAGGTGATATCGGGTAACTTCCAAGCGAACTATCACTGGCTGATGTGAAAAAAAAATCGGTCAACCCCTTCAAAACAGTAGTAGTATCAGTCATCAGATGGAGGAATCTGGATTCACTGAGAAAGCCGATCCTCTATGGGGAAATAATTCCACCCAAGGAAGAAGCCAACTATATAGGGTGATCCTAGTTGAAAACTCAAAAGGTATTCAACAGAGCAAGGAGCCCTATGGGACAACATTGGGATTGCAACCTCAACTGGCTGTATCTCATAGTGGCGTGTAAAATATTGAGTTGCTTTGGTCAGGAAACTTGAAATAGCAAATTCTTGAAAACGAGTTTCATCTATTTCTGTCAGACTGAACAACTGTCCGGAAAATCTTGCTCTAGCCAACTTAACAATATAAACATGATAAAGTCAATAATAGTCCATTCGAATATAGCAAATGACGACGTTACAGAGCGACTGCCGGATGGAGCAAAGATGCACAGGAGAGTGTATGAGAAAAGTTAAACAAACTCTAGAGACAATCGTTTCTAATCATAACAGGGAAAATGTTCACCACCCCTACAGCAGCAAAGGAAATTCTTCCCAACATCTCCGTTGTGTATTTGCTTGGAAAAATAAGCGGAATTGAGTGTATATAGAAATCTGTCGAGGTCAACGAGCAATAGGGAAAGAATTTGTCGCAAGATCGAGAACGAAATAAAATCCCACCCGATTTCAGAAATATCATCAGATACAATGGTCCCTTATGGGATTCTCCTCCTGGCAAGAGATGTATGGAATACGAAGAAACGAGAACTCACATGGGCCAATTTACAATGGCTTCAAAACGGAAGACAGAGTTAGGGCCGGAGTACATAGAGTACAGCCAGAATTTGATCTCAGCATGAACTTTCACCAGTGCGTCACAATATTTCAAGCAGAAGGCCATGCAATCAAATTCTGCCTGCAATAAATACTGAACAGAAACAGTGAACATCAATCGATCAATGTCGCACAGCCAAACAGCACTGAAAGCGTAGGTAGGGATAACAGAATAACTCTAACACAAAAGCTTTGGAGAAACGACAAAGCCAACCTTCTGGAAAAAAGGCAGCATGAAGAAGTTCATAGGACCAGAGCCCTTCTTCGGAATCTCAAACACTACAGCCAATTCGATGTTCTAGACTGGACTGAGCGAAAAAAAAACGAGGTTACCGGTATGAAACAATGGGACGTCCACTCGAAGGCATTTATACCAAAACTTTCAAAAAGAAGCCAGCGGCGAAGGAGAAACAGCATATGCAAGGGTCTGGAAGAACAAGATTTTGCCGTATGAATTACGGGCAGCTAGAGCCCAAAGACCTAGAAAAGGTTACCGAGTGTCATCATCTACTTCGGCAGAAACGCAGGATTTGAAGCTGAATTCTAATTCAATTCAAGACAGAATAGATCTGAGAAGATCTCAATGGAAGGGGAGGTTATCATACTACTCGAAAATAACCTAACTCAACCACCAAATTTCCCACTGATTTTGATGATTGATTCATCCTATTTGTCTCGAACTTCGTGTTTGTATAACGGGCGTGCCCTGAGAAAACTATCAGTGCTCTCGGTGGGAGACGATAACGGCAGATACCATCGTTCATTTTGATGATGCTCCACATTGTGCTAATCGAGAGGGTGAGATTGGATTCATTGAAAAATAAGGAAAAGCATAAGTAATATAAGAAGTATAAAATAATCGTGAAATATGTTTAGTTCGATCTGAGCAGTTCATGATTATTTTCAGTAGAGTGTATTGGATAATACAAAAGTTCTAGGAAAGAATTATCGGACAGTTAGCTGCGTTAGGTATGAGAGTCACCTCGACTGCCAGTACCATCGCTTGATCCCGAGGAGATACATGAAATCAAGTCTGATTAAGGAACTAGAATTCGTAAAAAAGGGAGAAGTAGAGCCAAAACTGATACTGTGGAGCCGCGCTTCAATTTGCAAACCTGTCCCGCTTTTTGAGCTCGCATTAGTTCGCGTTTGTCTTGTCAATCCCACTGTCAAACCTTCTTTATGACATATGTTGAAAATAAATGAATGGTTTGTGCAATATAACTTCAATCTAATGGGAAAGGCAACTGCCAAACTTTAGTGCCCCTATAGCACGTCCTGAACGAGGGTGATCAGAGTCGAATTTTCTGGCCAATCATGATTAGCTCAGACATTTGACTCGGCATTTCAGGACTTCCCATTCTGCATACCTGTCTGAAAGTACTCTGAGTGGTTGAGTTATTTCATTTGTATGTGAAGTGTAGCACCGAGTTTCAGTGAAAGAGATACATATTATATATATATATATATATATATATATATATATATATTACTGCTTACCCCAATATCCCTAGTTTTGTACCTAACTAGTCAGAAAATACTTCCCACACACACACACACATATATATATATATATATATATATATATATATATATATATATATATATATATATATATATATACAATATATACAATCTACAATACTGACAACGGATAAGTATACCTTTGTTTACATCAATCAATATTGGTCTTACACTTCTGCAAAAGAAAGTGCGTTTTGTTTTCTATCAAATAACAAATAAATAATTGTTTTTATAGTTCGAAATAATATAGTCTAGTTCTACCTAGGTATAAATATAGTTCAGTGTTGTGGTTATCGGTGTACCGCTCGAGGAACTCATATTTTTCCAAAAGATGGAGCAAGACCCAATCAGTGGGAATATCAAGTAGATACCTTTCAATCAATTCATTTTTCTTCCAGTCACCTTAGCCCCTCTACTTCTGAGAATATTCCCCAATTCATCCATTCTCATATGGCAAATTTCATTTGCTGGAAGACTCATTATAAAACCCAAATTGAATCATGTAAATTGTAAGCGTCTCAACCCTCTGTCTCCTACAGTAATTAAACAAACAGCATTGACATTTGTCAATTTGACGCAAACGCGACGTAATGTGATTGAAATAGAAATAAAATCATATGTAGCTGATATGCCGGTACATTCAGGTAAAATATGTCCTGTCTGTCTGAATTATCTCTTTCATCAGTAAGTTGAATAGAAGGTGGTGGCCGAGAGTAAATCTATTTTCAGGGTTGTGACGTCATAAAGAAGTAGATAAAAAAAGCCGTTTATAAGCACAATATAGACATAGCATGGTGGCATTCGTAATAACTCTGCGCATTCAAATGCTGACCTTGACATTTCTCATAAAATTTAGGTATGGTAGGAGATTGATGAATCCATTAATTTTTCTGAATTAATCATTATACACGATGGGAAATAGGGAGTTTCTGTTACGGAATTTGAATAAAATCGATTTATTTTCCCCTTAACTCCCCCACTTCACAAATGCTTACCCCTTCCACAGGCTGTTGGTAATAACCTAAAGCTGGAAATTTGTTCTACAAGAATTCTTACCTTTGGAATCACACTCCAACGCTTTATCTACAACACATAGTATTTTTTTGTATTCTCTTCCCAACTTAAATGTAACAATTGAGACATTTAGATAATTTGGCTGTATGTAATTATTATTTTTGAGATTTTTCAACTGAACAGTCTCTCCAGTGTCACACTTTATTATTATTTCGAGCTACTCTATGATTGGACAGGAATAATCGTGGTCAAATCATTTGAGACGATACCTTCTTAGATAATGCTAAAATTCCAGGGTGAGCTTTCTTATTATGCCGATCAGGTGCTATACATTACATGTTAGAGTAAAAATATGATTGTTGATTTCATCAATCATACTTCAAATTCACAATCATTTTTATTATAATAAGGTACAGAGTCTTTCACATTCAACTTTTAATTAAATACAAATTCGAATTTTTACTATAAATATCATTGAAAAGTAATTTGGGGTCAGTACTACCCTGGTCAACAAATCTTAAACGTTAGTCTTAATTATCCGAAGTTCTGTCTCAAATCATTTGTCCACTATGATAATAACATGAAAAAAATATACCTTCAATTTTTGATCAGATAATCCCGCAAGTTTCATGTCAGTGGGTGGTGTTCAGATTAAGGTATTATCCGGTTTCCCATGGCTAACACAAACTTTAGTGACGGGGAACCAGTCCTGATGCTATTTCAGCATGGCCCATATTCGATTTGACAGACCCGATCAGAAGCGACCCAAAGCTCTATTGTGACAGAACATTTGGAAAAGCGATTCGCATTCTTGCTTATCTCCAATGGGGGTACCTGCATGAAAAAAATGTATTTTTTATGATGATAAATATGTACAGAGAAAAAATTGAAAAGGTTTGTTTGGGATGAAAAACTTCTTTGCTATTTTAGTTACATATACGAACAAAAAATACCATTTAATTAAAATAGTTGGTGAAAACGATCGAATATATATCATTCTCTATTTGTTTGATGTAATACCAAGTGAAAAATAGTATTTTATGTAACAAGTTGTAAAATGATGCTATAGCGGACGAATCGAAATGTTAACGGACAAGGGCCAGCGGAGTCCGGAATGTGAAAAATAATGCCATTTGGGACGTATTGCATACAATATTTTTTGTAATAGCTTTCGAAATAAACACATTGGAAACGCAACACATATTTTCTCGCCGTGCTTACACTATTGCAATATTGTTCATCATATGAATAACTTCTATACTAGGCATTTTCAAGGAATGCTAATAGAATTTTTGGGAAATAAAGTTTTTGGGGTTATTCCATACAATTTTCACGAAAAACTGAGTTATGGCATATTTTTCTGAATATTATTGAAGACCGCGTCTATAGACATTTTGAGAGAAATATTTGAAGTTTATAAAATATGTTCATCAACTTTAAGGCAATACAAAGTAGTTGATGATATCTGAACGGTAGAGGGAGCTACTCGGGTGCCTTGGTGTGAACAGATAAATGCTGTGTGAGGAACACACTTGCATTACATAACTACCCATTATTTCAAGTAAGGCGATTTCTACATCGACCTATACTGAAAATCTGTTTTGGATTTTTTCACTAAACTTTGAGGTATGCTGGGAAAACTTCAGCAGAATCCCAGATATATTAATTAAAAAAAATCATCAGATGTATCAATCAGGTCCTCGAAATTTATATATTCATACTGGAATTAATTCAAAAATTTAGGACTTTTCACTGTATTCACATCAATGTTTTCTTCCACAAGCATTATTTAGAATGTTAAGATTAAAAAATATATATTTTATACCTATATATAAATGAATAATAAATATATATATATATATATATATATATATATATAAATATATATATATATATATATATATATGAAATAGATAGTCCATACTCGAAGTGAAGTTAAAGTTTTTTTTTGGGGAAAGAAAATCCAAGTCGTCTTCACAGTTTATTTCTACACAGGGATTAAATAAGACATGTTTCGGGCGTATATGCGCCCATCTTCAGTTATGAATACAAGAAATTGCTGAAATAGAATGATATTTCAGACCTATTTCAAAATGGTACATGGCATGTAACTTACGATAATTTATGTTTTTGGTGATAAAGAAAGAATCAGATTTCCACTACATTGTTATGTAGTATTTTGGAATCATTCACTAATGGGGAATCGATGGTGGATATGATGATGTTCATTGAGAATTTGGAATAAATTGTACAGGATGTTCGATACAACACAAACTCAGCCATTTTCAAACATCGATATTTTGATTTTTTCAAACGGAACACCCTGTATATTTTCATTTCAATCAACTCCTTTTCAATATCTCTACACTTTTCATTCCTCATGTCATGTACCTAAAACAACTCGTTTCCGGGATATTCTACATCCAAAAGATGGATATTTTTCCACAGAAAATATTGACAATGTTTGCCTTTGGTATCATATTTGGAATTAAACTTATCATAAAAATCATATTTTTTCGAATCTAACTAAAAATAAGAATAATTAATGCAGCAAATGTTCAATGTGCCTGCCATTTTCACCAATACACACTCTCAATCTGTTTCGGAAATTAGTATCCACATGTGCCAGCTTTTCCCTGAAAGCAGTACGAATTCTTGCTTTCATATTTTCAGGAGTTGTAGGCGGAGTTTGATAGACAACCCATTCAATGTATCCCCATAAAAAAACAATTTTTGTAAGCTCCGGTGACCTTGGAGGCCACTGAACTGGCCCTCCTCTACCTATCCATTTTTCACGGAATTCATTATCAATGTATTCCCGCACATCAGTGTGGTAATGTGCAGGCGCGCCATCTTATTGTAGCCACATTCTCTGCCTTATTGCCAATGGAATATCATCTAATAAATTTGATAACTGACTTCGCAGAAATCTTAGATATTTTCTTCCATTGAGATGACCATTGAAAAAAAAGGGCCCAATTACACGCCGTCCAATGATACCTCCCCAAACATTCAGTGACCAACGTTGTTGGTGATTGACATATCTAACAAAATGGGGATTTTCAGTTGCATAATAGTGCCGATTCACATGGCCATTGTTGTGAAACGTGGCTTCGTCCAAAAATAGAACATACTCAAAAAAATCAGGTTCTTGGTTGATTTTATCTACACTCCATTGGCAAAACCGCATTCGCTTTGGAAAATCTTTTTCAGTCAGCTCCTGCATTAACTGCATATGATATGGATGGTAATTGCATTTTCTCAGCATCCGAGAAACACCACATTGAGATATTCCCAACTCCCTACTGAAAATACGTGTACTCACATGGGGATTCTCGGTAATATGCAATGCAATATCAAGAGTATTTTCATCATTCGTTACAGGACAAGCACGATCAAACTTTTTGTAAAATACTTTTCCTGTTTCCTCAAATCTTGTTTTGAGGTCTCGAAATGCTCGCTGGTCTGGATGTCTTCTCTCAGGAAACTTTTGTTCGTATAATCTAGATGCCAGTAAGCAATTGCCATCACTTTCCCTCAAAGCATACACCATTTTCAACCATGTCCTCTAAATAATAATTCATAATGACACAATATTTTGAACACAACTGGATTGTAGTTTGACAGTTACCTCTATTTACAAATTCCGATAATCATTTTTTCAGCGGAAGACAGGGATAACTAAACTAGAAAAAATAGTTACATTTGAAAATGTCTTTTGCTATGCTAGTTATTCATGAGTTGCCAAGGATGCTTTTGAAGATGGAAAAAAATAATTGGAACATCATTCAGTATCAGTATTTTCTATGAACAAACATGTAGATAAAAAAATCTATAGAATTGTTGATTTGATATTGACCAATTCCTTTAAATCAGAATATCTCGGAAACGAGTTATTTCAGGTTCATGACATGGAGAAGGAAAAGTGTAGAGTTATTATAAAGGAGTTTATTTAAATGAAAATATACAGAGTGTTCCATTTGAAAAAATCAAAATACAGAGGTTTGAAAATGGCTAAGTTTGTGTTGTTGTATCGAAGATCCTGTACAATTTATTCAAAATTCTTGATATTCTCAATGAACATCATCATATCGACCAACAATTTCCCAATTATCTTTACCGAATATTTCGGAATGTGACATAGGTAATATTCCGAAAAGAAGTCTACAAAATAGATTTCTTTTGAATAACTCGGCAACGCCTCAACAGAATTCAAAATTGAAAGGATTGTTCAACGGCCAATGGAACAGCCGTTCGGAATATATGAAAATATACAGAGTGTTTCATTTGAAAAAGAACAACTTTGGTTAGCCACGCATCAATGATGCACCCTGTATGAATGAGAATAATTTTGGAAGGTGGTCTTAGATGGTCCCTTTGACAAAAAAAATATGAGAAATCGAAATAGTGATACATTAAGGAGCAATGAACCACGGGAATCCTGTTGACTCACCCTGTATATATATATATATATATATATATATATATATATATATATAATAATAATAATAATAATAAAAATATTTATTCAGTTCATTTGCATAAAGGTTATCAATGTAAACAGTTTTGAATAAATATCAGATTTTGAATAAAATATCAGATATTTCAAATTAATCAAATTTCTATGTCCAGGTTCACTTTAGCCTAAGCTAGACTGTGTTCCTAGACACAAAGCGGTATTTGATCTTTTTGAAGTATATGTAATGAAATTAAGTAGTAGTAAAATAATATAAAAAAGTTAAAGTGATTTATAAATGTAACAATAACAGTGGTATATATATATATATATATATAAAACCATTTTTTTCTGCTATTTTCCGAAGCTACCGATGTGTGGGGCTATGATTATGAATAGTTTGGCTATCGTTGTTTCTTAATGTTTGATGCTTGACATTTAGATACTTATAATCTCGAAGACACTTGTTTTATATACTTAGGATGAAGTGAAATTATGTAACTTTGCCTTCACAAAAGGGAAATCTGCTCAAGATGTTTCTTCAATTATCTGGATTAACAGTGAATTCATGAATGACTGAAAAAATGTTATTAAAATGTTTGGGTTAACAATCAGGACAAGCGTTCATATAAATGCCCCAAAAAGGAAATATAATTTTTTATTGTTTGTCCTAGGTTATTTTGAGAGTAACGGATTAAGAAACTTGCCGCGAATATAAAATAGGTATTCTTGCATAGCAAGATTTTGAATCTGTTATTCACAAAATAACCCAGGTCAAACAATTGAAGAAATATTTTTTTTGTATAAAAGCTTGTCTTATTTTTTTATCATTTTCATTTAATTCCCTTCAGTCGTTCATGAAAATCGTCATCGTATTGAATTCTGAAAAAAATTCATAATCTACGACCCGAAAAATCCACACATACCAATTCTGAATGGCTCGAATGGCTTGCACACAAAAACTTGAAGTTTTTGATATTTCATTTGAATTCA
Organism: Gonioctena quinquepunctata; assembly: GCA_018342105.1. Lineage (NCBI taxonomy): Eukaryota > Metazoa > Arthropoda > Insecta > Coleoptera > Chrysomelidae > Gonioctena > Gonioctena quinquepunctata. The sequence goes on along the minus strand of JAFIRS010003172.1, from coordinate 38,893 downwards.
ACTGTTCCTTTTCTATTTAAGTATTGTATGCTCACAGATACAGACCACAGAGTAGTGTTATTCTATTTTGTTGTGAATCAATGAATTCCTTTGAGTCGTACTTCGTATTTTTTTGTTTTGTGTTTCAATCCTTTGGTTAATTGAAATTTGAACCACACTATTATTGAATATTTTGAGAGGAATAGATTTACCTGGCACCCATTTATAACTTAATAATTTCAGTCAATCACTTGACGAACCTCCCCATCTTCACTGTAGCTTAGCCGCAAATATCCTGAGACAAGTACAAGCGAGTGTGTCGTTGTATGGTTTCAATTTTCGCCATTCATATTGTAGGTTCCATTGCTGCTGGCGTGCAGTGTATATCACGTAGGATGACACCTTTTGTGTAGTGATTATATTTTCAGTGCATCTATCGATACTGAAAATTTCATGATTCTACGAAAAAATTTACGGAAGGTAGAGGGTGTTTATGAGATAACACTCTATATAATTTATACTCATTATTTGATTTCAAACTGATAAAAGAACAGAGAGATATATATCTTGAAACCATGGAAGTCATTCAGTATGATATAATTCCGTGATATTATTGACAAAATAGAATCAAAATGATTCGTTAATTATTAGCAGAGTGCCACTAATTAGAAATTATGGAAATGTTCAATATGGGTCTTCTTTAAAACGTCGTCCAATCATAATCCATGAAACTTCCTGTGTAATATATTATTGGAAATTCAATGCTTATCACTAACTGAATGTTAATATATAAAGATATTCTACTTCAGGCAAGTCAGCTTTATACATGTAAGAGATGTGATCAATAAATTGAAAAAACCAATAGCAAAGACGCTTATTCCTTGAATCTCAAAGTTGTACTAGCAATCAAGGATATCATACTTATTCCTCTAACGAAATTATTGAATAAATGCATTTCTCTAAAAAAGTTTCCCGATGTTCTAAAAATATCCAAAGTGGTGCCCATACATAAAAAAGAATCCCACACAGAGCCTTCAAATTTCAGACCAATTTCGATTATTTCAATTTTTGCCAAATTATTCGAAGTTATCTTAAAATTCAAATGACATCTCATTTTGAATCAGAAATTTTTTTTTTTCAAGAACAATTTGGGTTCAGAAAAAAACATTCAACCACATCGGTAATTGGCAGATTGACTCAAATAGTGAACAAAGGCTTCGAAAACAATGATTTCATTTAAGCAAATTACCCGGACTCGACAAAGGCGTTTGATTGCGTTTCACACGATATTTTACTAAAAAAACTTCAATATTATAATATCCACGAAGAAAGTATCAACCTGATAAAATCCTACCTAGAAAACCGAGTCCAGTTTGTCCTTTTTCCAAAATAAAAAATCTTCTCTCCTCAATATACAATATGGTGTGCTCTACTCAATATACAATATGGTGTCCCTCAAGGGTCCGTTTCAGGGCCATTGCTTTTTCTAGTGTTTATTAACGACTTGCCCTATTCATCGCCACTATCAAAGTTTACACTATTTGCTGACGACAGCACGTTCATACATTCAGGAAAAAACTTAAATACTCTGATTTCCACAGTAGAAACTGAAAAAGAACAAATAGCACGATGGTTCCAATCAAATAAACTGAAAGTCAATGAATCGAAAACAGGACATATGCTCTTCAGTATAAGAAATACTGGCAAAATTAGATTCACATCCAAGTGTACCAAATTTTTAGGAGTTTACATTGACGAAAAACTGACCTGGCAAGAACACGGTGAATTTCTATGTAGGAGATTATCGAGCCTTACCTTCTTACTACGAATTCTTTCGAAAAACGTGAACCTGAGTACTCTACTTACAGCCTTTCACGGCCTCATTCAGTCCACCATATCCTATGCTATATTAGTATGGGGACACTCAAGCCAATGCTCTCAAATCTTCAGTATGCATTGAGAGTTGTTTCTGGTTTGAAATACGGAGACGACTGTAGGGACAAATTCAAACAACATAAAGTATTAACGTTACCCTGTATATACATATTAGAATGTCTATTATACATAAAAAAAACTTACATGAATACACAAACCACTCCCAAATTCATGACTACCCTACACGAAATCGTCAAAACATCCAAGCCAATTATTTGAGACTGTCAAAAATACGCGATGGAATCTTTTATTGGGCACCCAAGCTATACAACGCCCTCCCTGCGGAAGCCAAGGAACTAGAACTACACAACTTCAAAATAAAACTCAAACATTTTCTACTACAACATGCCTTTTATGATGTCAATGAGTTTTTCGATGGTACTCTTACTTTCCAGAACAACTCAATTATACAAATTTTGACCTAATGTTAATGCCTATCAGACTTTCAATGTGCGATTTTATCTCTTTTTCTTAGCTTTACTGTATCTATATTTTATCTTTATTTTTTATTTTTGCAATTGATGTATGTACAACTTCAAATGACTTGTGTAAACACTCTTGTGTCCTAGCACCAATAAAGAATTGATTGATTGATTGAATATAAAATGGTCAATGGTATGTGGTATGGTTATCACATTTTGGGAGTCATAAGTACTTCTCTGGAACACGTTAATTTAATTTGCTTTCGAACTCTGCTTTGCGAGATCACAAGGTTGATATTTTGTGCATATTATTGTCTACAAAGGGGAGTCAGTGGTACTACGAAATTATAATCTATAATGAGATGTGAAATTGAATTCCCTGCGACTGGTTGACTGGGTTCTACTTGAATTAGAGTTCACTTTCAAGTCCCGCGCTTCTGACGAAGTCGATGATGACGCTTGATGATACCTTTTCCAGGTCTCTGGGCTCCAGCGCCATACAATCAATTTCAAATCAATCAACCCCAAAAATGCTTTACAAGTCGTCTCGAACTCACTCCTCTTCCGATCGAATGTATATAGACATGCCAACTTCAGGTTCATGTGCTTGCCTTGTAAATGTGTATGTATATTTTGATGTTATCTTTATCAAGTTCAAAAATGAATTGATTATATTATAGACATATCATTTGCAACAGAAACTAAAAGAAACAAGAACCTTGTATATATTGCACAAAGGGTTTCACCTACCTGTTCCATGTGCTTCCACATATGTCACTTCATTTGGATCAACCTTGGCCTTCGAATAAACTTGGCGCATGAGTTCGAATTGTGCTCTCGCCGAAGGAAATGTAATTCCCTCCTTTTTCCAACCATCAAAGTTCGACCCCGCTCCAATAATATTCGCATATATGCGTCTACAGTTGCTTCTCTTCTGTAAGAATAAAGTTACAACACTTTCTGATCGAACATACCCATTCCTTTCACTGCTAAACACCCTGCCTACACCGTCTGGAGAGAGTGCTTGTAGATCATTAACGAGAGCTGCAGGCACAAGGTGAAGATTCAATTGTGTAGTTCCAACAATCGCATAATCCACTAGTCCGGTCTCCATGTCTTTTATGGCGTTGTTTAAGATAGTGAGACCAGTTGAACAGGAGGACTCCATTACGTAGCTTGGGCCTCTCAGATCAAAACAATAGGAAATTCTGTTAGCTGCTAGACCTGGCAAGGTTCCTAAGAGAGAATAGCCATTGATGTTCTCCTCTTCTACATCTTCGTTAGCAAATAATGTTTCAATCCCCACGTATACACCTTGAAAAGAATGAAATGAAAAAATATTAGCATATTTTTATTTGATTCGGCCACAAAATTTCACGACTTTGAAAATGTGGTAAATAATTTCAGTATCAAGGATGGAAGGTCATAGGCGAGCAAAGATTTTCCTATGTTTTCGATAAACGCCTATAGTTCTAAAGGTTTGTCTTAGTGAAGATCAGTTTTCATATATGGTTCCAGACCGTATATGGATGGCTTGTAGATGCATTAAACGGTTATGTGAGTTTAGTAAACCTTCCCAGGTTGGAAATGAATCTCATCACTAGAAAAATGAAACTGTATGTATTCGGATTGTTAAGCATGTTTGGTTGACCTCTAAATCTGATATAATACCTAGTTTTATTCGTTGATCAAGTTCCGAACTAACGGTGATCATGAGACAGATGCGACGCGTTCAGCAGAAAATGGAAATGATGCCATCGGTAGCATCAGACGCTCAGGTACTCGCTCTGCCTTTCCCTGGTAGTATGGGACAATAAAGCTGGTCGCACATGGTCGACTCGTTCACATAAAATGGCAGAAACGAATTTAACATATAAGCAACTGTTGGATGAAATTCTGAAGAAAAGAAGTGAAATTAAGAATTCCATTGTAGCAAGTGAAGCTAGATTACTACTGAGATTAGAAGGAATAAAAAGTAGAGTTTCATTTCTTGAAAGGGAAAACCAGGAACTCAGAGGAGAAATGGAGGATTGAAAAAGGCTGGGAAAAAAATAACGTGATTATTTTCGGGTTGAGTAAAAGGAGCGAGGCACCTTCCTATGACACTTTATGCCAAAAAATTATTGCATCGTGCCTCACCTCCCTAACTCCAAAGGATATCAACGATTTTTATTTCCTTGGAAGAGAAAATACCAGTCCTTTGTAAATTGAATTCAGCACTTTCATTGAAAAAAAAAACAGTATTACAAAAAAAACAACACCTCGAAGGAAAAAATATCAGTTTTATCCATGATCAAACACCCAAACAAAGAGAAGAAAGTAATTTCAGAAAGTATCTCCTGAAAGCCAGAAAAGAAGAGAACAATACCTGTTTTATAAAAAATAACAAGCTACATATAAACGCGGATGTGTATGATATTTCTGATCTGCTAGCCCTTGAAACAGAAGCCGGCCAGTGTCCCATCAACATCTACTAGGGAAACACAGTTGGAAGCCAAACAGTCCCAGAAATCCAGACGACCATCTGTTACGACCAACAATCCATGACCCGTCATTACCAGATTGCAGGAGAGAAGAAGGCAGAAGTAACCAAGTAATCCCTTCTCAGACTTCACAAAATACCCCATACTCGATATATATGTAGATTTTTACTGATGGTGCTGTAATGAAAGATACTACTGGACGGATAGGTTAAGTTTCTTCATGAAGTTTTTCAAGTGAATAGAGTTTTGGAATCTGAGGGTTCATAATATAGTTATTTTATCTGGATATATACCCACATTTATTGTTATTCATTTTAAGCGTAATTTGAAAAAAGCGCTTTCATTTAGATGTTACAAAAATAAAACTGCATGCAAATAAGGACAATATATATTTTCCAATAGAAACGGCGAAGGTAAGTGATATTTTGGAATATGAACGAACTGCAGTCATGAAACTAGAAAATACGGAGAACAGGTTTGTCATTTTCCATATTATATTAAATATAAAAGATAGGAAACTTTTAAAAAATGGTTGGAAGTATTTTCAATATACAAGATTATGACATGATATACAATCAAGGAGATATTAATAAAAACCATGGTGTAGTAGTTTATGCTTTGAGTATACATATTATATCGATAATATTGGCAACATGAAGATATTGAATATCACTGTTCGACACGGGAAAAATGTAATGAGGATACTAGCAATATATAGGCTACCTTCAACTTGCTGGAAACAGTTTAATAATGATATCTCGGAATATCTGAGAAGTATGGAACACGATAGTAGCGCTAATATCACTTATGGGGGATATCAATATTAATATTTTGAAGACTGATGAAGATACAGAATATTAACTGATCACTATGAGTGAACTAGGCTTTGTTTCATTTATTAATAAAACAACAAAAGAGGTGAATGGCAGTTATAGTTGTATCGATCATATTTTTATCAAGACAAAATATCATCGACCTTTTTGTTCCATAATAAATATAAATATGAAGATATAAAAAAAAACTTATGCAAGAATATATAAGAATCACATAAACTATGAGAAACTGAAGATGGACTGAAAACATGAACAGTGGTATGAATTATATGCAAGCGATGAAGTGAATAGTAAAACAAAATTGATAATCGAAAACTTACAAAAACCTATCGATAACAATACAAAAGGGGGGTTTTAAAAAGGAAAAATTGACTACATAAAATTGCAAAACAAAATCCCAATGACTTGGCAATCCAATCAGAATACAAAAACTATCGAAATAAATCAACAGCATTATTAAAAAATCCAAAACTCATTATTACACGAAAAAATAAACACCAACAAGTCCCCATCCAAAGTCCTCTGGGAAACTGTAAAAAAAAGGCAGGATTCCAAGAAATCGAATTAAATGGAGGAAATAAAATAACCTGAAGGTGCTTTGGTTATTGATAAGAGAGATATGGCGAATATATTTAATGATCATAGAAGTAGGGAAAACTGGCTAATAAAATAAAGTTGAACATAGATTTGAATAACCTTCCTGAATTCAGAAAGGAGACCATATATCTTTTTCCAACCAACCCCGCAGAAGTGAAATCGACAATATTCAATCTGAAAAAAGGAAAAGCACCGGAAATGGACGGTTTAACAACTAAACTTTTTCTAGAAGTTAGTGATATAATGTCTGAACATATAACATACTTAACGGACACAATATTTGAGAGTGGGATCTTTCCTAGGGATTGGTATAATCAAACCTATCCATAAAAATGGAAATAAAACAGATGTGGTGAATTACAGACCGATATCCCTCATCTCGACACTATCCAAAATCATAGAAAAAATCATAAAAGTAAGAATAACAAATATCACTGATAAATACAATATAAGGTCAGAAAACAGTTCGGATTTAGAGATGGGCTTTCAACACAAGATGCCAAAGCATATGTCACAAAAAAGATTCATGAATACCTTGTTAAAAGTGAACCTGTTTTGGGTATTTTAGTCGATCTGGAAAAGGCCACCGATACAATAAGTCATGAAAGATTAATTGCAAAACTTGAAAGAATAGGCTTCAGAGACAATTCTCTGAAGCTAATCGAAGGCTATTTGTTAGACCGACAACCATATGTGGAAATGAAGGGATCATTGAGTAGAGGTCGAATAATCGAATATGGCGTACCACAGGGCACAGTTTTGGGCCCTATATTATTCGACTCCCATATAAATGAAAAAAATATATAGGAGACCTAGAACTCATAATAGTGATCTTTTCATAGAATCGAAGAAGCTTGATATACGACAGCTTTATGCTCAAATAATATTACACATAAACATAAAAATAAAGAAAATATCTCTTATAATCGGCATAGTTATAATACGAGAAATAAAAAAATTACCACCGAAAAGGGTAAACAAAACAATAGGTGAAAAAAATCATACATATATAGCTCCCAGATTGTACGAGTTGTTACCTCTCGAATTCAGATATACGCATTTCAATATATACAGGGTGATTCAAAAGTACTTTGACAAACTTCAGGAAGTGATTCCTCACGATATTCTAATATGAATTGTCCAAATAAATATAGTCCATAAACGCTTCGTTTCCAAGATACAGGGTGTTGAGTTTTATTTCTATTTTCGTTTTTTTTTTAAATAACTTCCGAAATACTGACCTCAATTAAACGAAAATTGGTATTGAGGAGTTTTATGAGGCGTCGAATTCGAACCTGATGTTATTATTGCTCTTACTCGTAAGGGACGCCACCTACACGTCTTTTTCTTTTTTGAAGATTCATAACTTTTTTGAGCGTACTTCTAGCAAATTTTTTGGTGAAAAAATCAATTCCCCTATCATATCTACGTAAAGAAGCTACTTTGTTACAAGTCGCTATAAGCAACCGTTTTCTAGATATTTGGACTTGAAAATTTCAAGTCGATTATTTGATGCGAGTTGAAGTTATTACTCATTATTTTGCATTTTTCACAAGAATGTTTGGAAATGAATTTGAAGTTTAAGTAAGTAGTTTTGGTAATTATATATTATGTGACAATTAAACGTTCTGTTGTTTTGTTGAAGTTTCTGTGAGTTTCAAAACACTATTTTTGAAAAAATGGATTATTTAAACAATAATGCTCATTTAGCCGATATGCATTTCGTTTATGGCCTTGCGGATGGCAATGCGCGCGAAGCAAGACGTATTTACCAGGAGCGATTTCCTAATCAAGTACTGCCTTCAACTCCAACATTTACCAGTCTCCACCGTCGTTTGGCAGAAACAGGTAGCTTTATGGGGGCAGCTAATATTATTGGAAGACCACGAGCAGTCCGTACTCCAGAATTGAAAGAAGCTGTTTCGAACGCTCTCGAGGAGACAAGAATAAGTGCTGAAGCTCTCAATTCTACTCAGTCCACAGTTTGGAGAATTATCCACGATTAACAATTTTATCGACACCATATTCAGAGGGTACAAGCTCTTCTGCCACAAGACTTCTCCCAACGCATTTCTAGGTGTCAGTGGTTTTTGAGAAAATTGGCTGGATTTTTAAGATATGTACTCTTCACGGACGAGGCAAACTTCTCCCGAAATGCTATCACAAACTTTCATAACAACCATGTTTGGGCTCTGGAAAATCCGCCCGCAGTTAGTGAAAGACATTATCAGTATCAATTTTCTGTAAATGTATAGACGGCAATAATTGATAATCACTTGATAGGTCCTTTCTTTCTTCCGTTCCGCCTGAATGGCGCAACTTACAGAGACTTTTTAGAAAATGAATTGCCGGGACTACTTCAAAATGTACCATTAGAAATTCGTATCCGCATGTGGTTTATGCATGATGAGGCTCTCCGGCCCATTTTAGCGTTGTAGCCAGAGGATTCCTTAACACTGTCTATCCAAACCGATGCGTTGGTAGGGGTGTAGAAGAACCTAACCAGGCATGGGCACCAAGGTCCCCCAGATCCAAAACCCGCTAGATTTTTTTTTGGGACATTTGAAGTCACTAGTTTATAAAACTCCAGTAGCGAACGGGGAAGATCTGAGAAACCGAATAGTAGACGCTTGTGAAACAATAAGAAACACATCAATAAATTTTGAGCAGGTACGAGATTCAATGACTAGAAGACTGAATGCCTGTATCTTCGCTGAAGGTGGACACTTTGAACAATTTATTTGAATACAATTTAGTTTCCTTCATTTCATTTTATTCTACATATTCAAAATTTCTTGAAATAAAATGTTGATATTTCTTGCAAATTTCATTAAAACAAATACAGATTTTGCACCCTTGATACAAGAATAACTATTTCAAACGAGTAAAAATAAATAGAATAGGTGGCGCCCCCTACAAAAAACCAAAACCAGTTACTTAAACGTCAAATTCATTTCCTAAGCATTATTGTGAAAGTACAAATTAATGGTGATAACTTCCATACGCATCGATTATCAAATAATCGACTTGAAATTTGCCAGTCCAAATATCTAGAAAATGGTTGCTTATAGCGACTTGTAACATGGTGGCTTTTTTACGTAGATATGATGGATAAATTGATTTTTCCATTGAAAAATGTGCTAGAAGTACGCTCAAAAAAGATATGAATCTTCAAAAAAGAAAAAGACGTGTAGGTGGCACCCCTTACGAGTAAGAGCAATAATAACATCAGGTCCGAATTTGACACCTCAAAAAACCTATCCATACCAATTTTCGTTCAATTAACGTCAGTATTTCAAAAGTTATTTGAAAAAAACCGAAATAAAAATAAAACTTTAACACCCTGTATCTTGGAAACGAAGCGTTTCCGGACCTATATTTATTTGGACAATTCATATTAGAATTTTGTGAGGAATCACCTCCTGAAGTTTGTCGAAGTACTTTTGAATCACCCTGTAACACATCAATAACCGTCATACACCAGGCAATTGACAAAAAAAAATCTTATCTGCAATGGACAATACCTTTTGATCCTCCGATCCTGTTAATTACCCTATGATATGAAAATTCTAGATTGAGAAAAAATATATATACCTACCTCCTCAATTGATCGATATTGTTGAAGTGTCACCTAATCTTTTTACCTCGATTTCATCTTGCATCTCCATCTTTTTTTTTTTTTTCGTTTCATCCCATATTTTTATTATTCATTTTTATATTAATTATATTTATGTAAATTGTTTTAATTGTAATTGTATATAATTTTAGTTTGTAATAATCTCACATATCACAATTACCCCAAAGTGTTTCTGATCAGTCTATTCATAATCAAAAATACAATTTTTTTAGAATAACTGCTTGGGATCACTAATGAGACTAGTTAGGATGAATGTAAACATTTTCATTTGTTTGTTTTATAAACTCAAAAATCCTCAACAAGTACTAAGTACTTAGAGGAATTCCTCATTTATTGCTGTTGCCTCGCTTTAATACTGTTTGTAACATTTTATTTATTTCATGCAATAAATTATTATTCTTAGAGATAAAACTGAAATTATATACAGTGCGGCTTTTTCATAGTCCCCCCTGTTGACTTTTTGAAATGAAAGACATTGTGATTGCTCGATAGATGGTGCGGGGGGCACATCGTTGAAAATATAATTCAATTATCTTTTCAACCATCCTTTTTTTTTTCGAATTTGGTTCATAAATTTACAGCATTTGAAATGTAAAGTATAAGTGCGGATCTGAATGGTACCCTTACCTCGATAATTTTGAACGGTTTGATGTGAAACAATGGAAAATAAAATATTTTGAATGGTATTACCGATCCTATTTTTTGAGATAAGATAAATAACAATTACTTGACAGAGGGCGCTGTGGCACAAAATTTCGTAAGGAATAGAGGTCGAGTTGCACATCGTTGAAAAGGTAATTAATTCAATTTTACTTCCAACTATGATTGTTCTACTGAATCACAATTGCGATGAGTAATACGAAATAAGGTCAATAGAGGAAAATGCATGACTTAATAATTTTACTTTCAACTATGATTGTTCTACTGAATGTTGCGATGAGTAATACGAAATACGGTCAATAGAGAAAAATACATGACTTTAATAATTTTTCATTGGCGAATTCGTGTCAAACTTAATTTTGAATCCATACAATAATCCAATTTCAGACCCAAATAATACCGAATTCATTTATTTTTAATGACCATAAAAATCCAACATGATGGTTTTGTTTTTTGTTATAATTGACATTTTAAATGCATATTGTGAAAAAACGTATCGACAAAAAAACTAGATGGTTGGAAAGAGAATTGAATTATATTTTCAACGATGTGCCAGTCGACCCCATATGCCATTTGAAATTGTTTTGTTGATGTGGGGGGTACATCCCACAAACAATCACAAAGTATTTTAATTCAAAAAGTAGTATCGGTGAAATAATTCAAAACAGTTTATGTCCCACCGTTCACAAAATCAAGGCTATAAAAAGCCGCACTGCATGAGAAAATATCTAATCATATTGTAATTATCTTCAAAACTGATGGTTAGTATATTTCAAATCGAATCTGTTTCATAAGATGAAATCTTAATTTCGGTACCCTAAGAAATATAAAAGCCTTGGAAGTTATTTTCGTCAACACTATTATCCTAACAGAATAAATTAATGAAAAAGTTTCACTCAGAATGTGTCAAGTTGTTTTTTCATGAAGAATCTCCATTTAGATTATGAGATAGACAACCTAAAAGAGGGATGCATTCCTGGTGGTATAAAAAAAATTAACTTCATTTCAAATAGAATGTGACACCTTCGAATGTCCAAATAATTAACAGAAGGCTTCAGAAAGTCATCTCTAATAATATTTTATTTACAGCGATTTAATCTGCGCAAAACATTTTTAGTGGAGTAATATAAGATTTTAGCTTCAGAAAGTTAGGGGACTGTGGTAACTTTTTACTGTACATTAGTGATGATGTTAGGAACAACATATAAAAAGTTACCAACGAAACAGCGTGCTTAATTTATTATTTACAAATAAGTGCAAAATTACATTGTTTATTAATATTTAAAAAACTTTTTTTTAAACTGATAGTGCATTGAAAAATGGAAATTCACATGAAAAGGTAAATAAAGTTTTTCTTTAAAATGAAAACTTAAGCTGCAGATTTTTTTCTCCAACGTACGAAAATGTGAGGCGGCTACACAAGTGAATCGCTCGAGGACCACGTAGACTCAATTTGGCATAACTTTTGATCAAATTGATCAAATTAAGCTGTACAAAATTCCAATGAAAGAAGAAAAAAGTAGCTAACATGGTGTCATGTTTTCAAATGTGAAAAAAAAAATTAATAGGAATAGTACTATATGAAGTTACGTCAAAGTAGAATTTTCTAGAAAATCAATTAAAGATCTACCATTCTTTAAATTTTCAAGATAAACATCTGAAATTTGTATAGTTCATTCCCAAAATGGCACTGGAAAATGTGTGCAAATGGAACAAAATCCTAATATTCTATTTAAAAAAATACAGTGGTCAAAATATGGAATAATTTAAAAAAATTACAAATTTGGATTTTTAGGCCATGCTTCAAAAACCAAATCCCTAGTTCAAAATGTGATATCAAGATTTCTGAATAGTACTTTCTGAATCTTGTGATCTGTCCTTTCAGAAGGTTCGATTGGTTCAATTAAAAAAATTAAAATAATAATAAAATTTCACCGAAAAACAAAAAATAAACAAATGTTGCTCCAAAATCCGTGAAATATTTTGTTAAATAAACTTTTATAACGTTTATATAGAAGAAATATAAGCTTACCCAACCAACACATATTTATTTTAGGACCTCAAACGGAGTATACGCAGCGTAAATTATTTTTTTTTCTTTGTTAATATAAGTGTAACTTTTATCAAATACGAAAATATTACGTTTTTTAGTAAATTGACGAAATGTCCTTTTTTATAAATGAATTGCTACTTGAAATTCTTGTGTGAAAAACAATTTAAGTTTATCTTTCGATGTACTTTATATTGGATCGAAAATATCATACTTGAATTTTAGAGAAGGATAGAATTCGAGAGAACTGTGGATCGGTAAGTTTGGTGCTCACCTGACGCTCTACGTATACTAGTGGAGTAATATCAGATTTTAGCTTTTAGAAGTTGTGGGTTGGTGGTTACTTTTTACTGTACATGTTGGGAACAACATATAAAAAGTTACCAACCGTGAAGTGTGCTTAATTAGTTATTTAACAAATTTGCCAAACTACATTGTATATTGAAAATAATTAATAACTAATGGTGCCACTCAGGATGGAAAATTTTACAGGTATATAAAATTTTTCTTCAAAATAAAAATTCTAAGCTGCACAATTCTTTTGCTAACGTGCGAAAATGTGAGGTGGCGACTCTGAAGTCAGCGCTGAGGAGCAGCACGAGGGCTTTACACAAATTTTTTTAAACTTTTGAACTAATTAGTCGAATTAAGCTATCAAAAATTCAACTGCAGCTAAGGAGAAGTCATATTTGTAAATGTGATAAAAAAATTATAGGAATAGTGCGTGTCTTAAATGAATTAAAGATCTTAATTTTTTTTTTTCAAGATAAATATCTGAAATTTTCACAGATTACTCTTAAAATGACAAATAAAAAGGAGGGCAATGAAAAAAAACGAGTGGCCACGCCATCATTTTCCAATATCATATTCTTGTTCAGCGACCTCAAAAACCCCTATAGCATCAATTTGGTTCAAATTACTTCGAAATTCATTGAGTTATTTCAAATTTGTTTTTCATTGTTTAAAAATTAATAAAAAATCAGCGCACAAATATAAGATTATAACTTTTTTCAAGTAATTCCTAAGTAATATCAGAAGGTTTTAGGAAAATCTATGGAGTCCTCCAGGATTCCGAAATAATGCACAATTTTAAGCTATTTTTACTCCACTATTTGGAAATATTCTGTTTTGTCTCTGAAAAGACTATCAAAAAAACTAAGGACACGTTTTGCGACATCCCAGGGAAACCCTGAAAATCGCCAGCTGCGGCGGATATTGGCTGTTCTTCAAAAGTTCTATTTATGTATAAACAGAACATCACAGTGGATGTTCAATATCTCAAAATCTCGTACTTTTAAACATCTCTGAGGTGTTTTCGTGCTCGCTGGGTTAGAAGGGATAAAAGCTAATATTTTGATATCTACAGGTAACAAAACATTTTGGATTGCTTCTCAATGTAGTTTTGGAGGATTTTTTTTGTTAACATACAGAAAAGCAAATTTTGGTGATCTGGACTTTAGGATTTGGCAATGCTGCAATGGATTAGTTTTCAAGGATGCAGCCCGTAGTTGCATTGTGTACAGCTGAAACCGAATATATTGCAGCAACGGATATAGTCGAATGAATTATCTTGAGCGCCACTTTGGCACTGAAACATGGAATTTGTGAGTTTCCTCTGCCTCTGAAAGTCGACAGTCAAAGTACTATTCGCATGATTCTGAATGCGCACAAGAGAACATATCGATGTTTGAATCACTTCATCAGAGATGCAGTTGGTACATGAATTGGTCAAAGTACATGAGAAGCGAATGTCAACTTCCGACATATTCGCAAAATCATTATCAGAACAAAAAGTCCTTCCCGAATTTGAATTTTGACAATTATTAATTGTAAAAAATAAAATTTATTCAACGGCAAATGGTTCTTGAATCGATTGATGAGAAGGTTTCAGCGTTATCGGAAACCCTTCAATTGGAGTGAAGTCTCACCAAAAAACATGCAGTCAACCAATTCCGAAAACGTGTAGTTAACATCTTCATTCTGCTAGAGTCTAGTGGAACAAGCTCGAATAGGGTCAGGTGAAACACAATGTGAAAGTACTGATTTCCTCAAGTCTACTATCCTTACCTGTTTTCGACGATTTCAATTCACTAGGATTGTAGCCGGCATCTATGATACATCCATAAGCAGCCTCGAGAAGAACTCTATGACGAGGATCCATGCAATCCACTTGCTTTCCATGAATTCCAAAAAACTCAGCATCGAATTTATCTATTCCTGATATTTTTCCAGCTCTCTTCGGGGTTCCCCAAAGTCCTGAAACATTATTAAATTGTAAACCTCCAAAGTTGGAAAAAGTTAAATTGAGCGCAGCAACTCGCATTCTCGAGCGGTGAAATGAGTATTTAATGCTCATTTTGATGTTCATCAGTTCCATCACATTATCGCATACATTTCACTCATTCTTCATGACAATTTTGATCGGTTTTAACAGATGTGTCATTCGAAACAAAATCGTCAAATTTTGTTAATACAATTTTCAAATTGCTCAGTAACAGTACAGTTTTTTCTCTATACTTGGTTCTGATGAAATTGAAATGCATAAATTCATCAACAAATCTCTGATCAGAAGTGAAATTGCAAGAAGCTCAAACAAGAACTTTTCGTTTTGTCTCGCAACAACTCTCAAATAACTAGACATAGATCTTCATCGAATTCGAATAGATGAATTCAAAGAAATACATTAGAAGTACTGAAGCAGATTGATAGTACTAGTGATAATCTCCACTATTATTGTTCTGAAAAAGAAAGTATTTTACCTAGGAACCCCCTTTCATATGGTTCACCTAAAATCCACAACAGGGTGTACCTATTAGACATGCAGTATCCTATCGCAATTCTTCAACTGCTAAATCAGCTTTCTTGCTTAATTATTTGAGCAGATATTTTTCCGATTTCAATAACCAATTGTCTTAAAAAAACTCGAAGGATTTGACTGATCAAATTTCCGATATTATAATTCCTGACGATTCCACCTTAGTTTCCTTTGATGAAACGAATCTTTTTCCTAGCGTCCCACCAGTTCATTGCTTCTAACTATACCATAAGACGGAAATAATAGTCAGTGACTCCGCGCCGCCGTCGATAAATATCAGTACAATTACTAACGTCGACCACAAACTTTCGTTAAAATACAGGCTGCTTCAAATCCTCCCTGAGCTTTATTGCACGGGACGAAATGAATTTGGCATCGGTGCGCGTTTTGTGTCAAAACGCTGTGTCCGCATTGGAACAAGCGGCATTTCGGGAGTATAGATTCGGCTGACGTCACTGACTATTATTTCCGTCTTATGGTATAGTTAAAGAACTTTTATATAGGTCGGGTATCTTATGCTTTCTTTTCGACACGGTCTTAAAACAAAATTAATTTAAATTCAACAATAAGATCTTCGGTCCAGTTTCAGGCCTCGTGGTGAGTTCATGTCCACTTCTAGCCGAAATTTCCTCAAAAACTAAGAGAATTCTTCAATTTGGTTCATGATGATAAAATTACTTTTTACTACAGATATGGGAATGATTGCCTTGTTCTTCAAATCGTTATACTACGGAATTGAACAATTCCTTGTCTTTTTTGAGCTTTTCACATGCGTTTATATCTTACACAATAGAAAAAAAAATGTTTATTCTTTCTAGACCTTTGAATCACAAAAAATTACAGTTGGACATTTGAATTCTCATTTGATAGGCAATCACTATAAGTCTTCCTTGAGTAGTGTTGGCTTCAAAACGGAATTATTGTTTCAAAAAGGCTGTTTTAAGTGACTAATGTTAAAAACATTAAGTATAAAAAACAAACATCAGAAAAAAAATAATGTTGTGGAAGAAAGTTTAAACTTTTAAAGAAAATATTCGTGTCATCAGGGAAGACTCCTCCAATAAAGATATTTTTGATGAAAAATGCTCAGTCCCACTAATGGGACCAATGATAAAGATTGGCGAAATATGCTAAATTGTCGCTATTTTTGGGGCACCCTATATAATAGGCGATAAGTGAACGTTACTTACTATTCTTCAGTAAAACAGTCATTTTTATGATTTTCAAAAATTCATATCATCAAAACTAGACATAAAAACTAATTTGAACTTGCATATGTAACTCATAGTGACTTGTAGTACAATATATCATCTTTTTCTTCAAAATTTCCCATTTATTTGGTGCGGGGTTCTTTAGATTTGTACCAATGGCACCCAAAAACAGTTTGTTGACAAAATCTCCTTTTCAACCAATTTTACTATGGAAATACTTATGTAATAAATTGAACAAGGAAAAATTCCCTATAATTCATATGATTATAACGTAAACTGTTCTTGACGATATAAAGGAAGAAAGTGATTACATCGTCATATAACGTGGAAGAAATTTATATCTGTGACATTTCGCTCGGTTCTGAAGACGATGAACAAGCAAAACCTAATCCATCAGGGAAAGCGAAGGAGAATGTACTGAATTACGTAATTAGTTCATTATATGAGGATAAGACCTACTGCCTAGATAGTACACAATATGCTCAGGAATTCCCAGTTTAATCATTCATATCTTCTAGAAGATATTCCCAATATTTATTCCACCAATGTCCGTGGGACATCATAAAAACTGCTAATTGGAACCGTAGACCTCCCAAAACAGTGTCCGAACCATGACCCGTGGACCTCCCAACTTTTGCCTCAGGACATTCTCAAACGCTGTCTAGGTGATATCCCTAGAATATCCTCAACTGATCATGATCGATCATGGTGAGATAAGGATATGTTACTGGATATCCTTATCCTGCCTCCAGACTTTTTATTACATAGGTACTTCCTGAGAAAATCGCAAAATTATTCCCATTGTTTCCCTGTTTCACTGTCAGGTTGGTACTCCTGATTTACTTCCAGACAAATTTCGTTTACACTTTACACATAAATATCCATATGGACATTTTTATACTCCAGTATCTACAGTATTTTCGAAAATCAACGAATATCGATAGCATTTCTGTGAAAAACAAGATAATTATTATTATTTTAATAGAAATATAAACGGGTGAGGATAGCTATAAAATTCAGTTGAAAGGATTTAAAGGTTAACTGAACATGGTGCAGTTGGATTTACATGGCTCTTGTCAAGTGAACCTGAAGCAATTACTGAGAGTCTTGTAGTTGGCATCGAGAATATGATATTCGATGAGACATACTTCAAAACTGTTGATAAAATGAAATATTTCTCTGAAAAACTGCAGATGTCTCATGAGAAGATTCTGGAAGTCTCTGAACTAACAGTTGCTCAAGATCAAAATGGAAAATAGCTTGTTAGTAGAAAACATTGCTTCACAGCATGCAAATCTCGAGTAGTTTTGGGTGCTCGTAAGAGGGACCGTTTACCTAAGTTTTCTATCAAAGAATTGGCTGGTAGGTTGTCGAAACAAACAGTAATTGAAAATATAAAAATGGAACCTTGTTTCGAGAGTGAACAATTTGGACCACATTAAATCTGTTCAATTAGGGGCGAGAACATGAAGCCGAAGGTATAGCTGCTGTAGAGCAGGCTTTAGGAGTGAACGTTATTCGAACTGGGCTGTGGTTGCATTCATGTGGATTTTTGGAGGCAGGCCCAGATGGATTGCTAGGAGAAGATGCCATTGTTGAGGTGAAATGCCCCTTCAAGTATAGGGCTACGTCCATGATGGAAGAAATCAAATTGTCCACAGAATATATAATTTCTGCTGATGTTGATGAGAATATGGTCCAGAATAGAAATAATGACTATTCCTTTCAAACACAATGGCAGCTTGCTCTTAAAAAGAGAAAAAATTGTCACTTGGTTATTTGGACTCCCTAAGAAGTTGTAATTTTCAAAATAAAAGCAGAGGACTTTGAAAGTAATATAAATATCTAGAAATGTTCGAATTCTGTTGATTGAATGTCCCAATTTGTAGTTTAATCATTTATCAGTGAATCAGACAGAAGAATGTACACCTATTGAGTTTTTTCTTAACTTAATTCCACTTAGTATGACCGGAGCCGAAGATATTTATATTGGGTTCTCGTCATACTCCCATTTAGAAATCATTTCAACCCAGAGCACTATGATTTGATATTGATAGATAATAATTGTCCTGATCATATTTTTTTCATTGCATGTGCGATAGCTTATTCCTTTGTGAGTTTAAAAATGAAAAATAAATTTGGCGATCTCAATTATTTCCGTAGATATGGCCCATTGAAGTTCACAAAACGGTTATTTTCAGGATCCCATTTCGAATTCTAAAAATATGCAAAATTCATTCTCGTTTGAACTATAACAACACACACGTTCCCGTTCACAAGATTTGAGCATTTTTTACGGAAATCTGTATTTTTTCCGAAAATTCGCCTTCTTTAGAATATAAACAAGCACTCCCAACTTCGCAAAAAAAAGCAGCAATCATTTCTAGTTCAGTTGTGAAAATCGTGTTTCAAACCTGAAATTTAAAAAAAAAAATATCTTGAAAAAGAAAATGGCTGAAACCAAGCAAAAGAAAATATTTTTGAAGTGTTGGTTTGAAGCAAGATTAATTTTGAGTGTTTTTATAGTGTCCGAAATAGGTGCAGGAAAATTACACCATTTTGTGAACTTTGAAGAGCTGTATTTTTTAAAGTAATCGAGACTGCCAATGATTTTTTATTATCAAGGAATGAACGGCCACATGCAACAAAAAATTGTGATCTGCTTATTATCCCTAAACTGCATTTTCACAATTGTGGGATGTCCTAGGGACATCATTTATCAATCTTTATCATTCTCTAGCGAAATCCCTTGATCATCCTGCATTTGTATACAGGATGTCCCAGGGTTGTCTCAAAACATCCCAAGGACATCATAATGATGCAAAATTTGGTGACATTTTCATCTCTCAGGGACCAGTTTGGGATACTTATAAATATCCCAGGGACGTCCCAATCAGCAGAAAGTGATCCTAGTTGTGACCTAGTAGTATCGCTATTTCATCGCAATGACTTGTATCTGACATCCTGAGGAAATCATAATAATGAGGAGTTTGGTAACATTTTCATCTCCTAGGGATTCATTTGGGATAGCTAGGAACAATTTTGGAACCTCCATATTGGTCCCAACATGGTCATCGTGCTATCTGGGTGGAAATACCACAAAAAACTGAAACGCTGAAACTATTGATTCTACTAAAAAAAGGTTGATACATAAATTATAGGAAATTTCCTCTACTTCAATTTATCATGACTACTTCCATCGTTGTAATTGAGTCGAAAAGGAAGTATTATGAACATACTGTTTTTTGGGCGTCAATTTTTAAATATGGCGGAGCGAGCAGAGAAGATACGGGGTGGCAAACAAAAAATTCGAAAAGAGCTCGTCGAAATCTATGGAAATACCGAATTTCAAAACTCCTGGAAAACCTTCGAAGTAAAACTACCAAACGACTGTAGGTGTTCGATATCTAGCCGTTTCGAGATATGATAAGGAGTGTTGCTCAACGTGACATGTTAATCGTCGATGAATAAAATTGCAGCTGCAATCATCAGTTTACGCATTCCTATTGCATCTCCATTTGATAATGAATATGTGATAGATATTGACATATCGACTCCATCAAGTGACTTTTTAACGCCTGTCATGTAGAACTTTTTTGTGAAATTCAACGTATCAAGCGTTGTTTATTCGAATAAAAGCGTTATGCTGATAATGAAGTTTGTTTCAGCTTTGGTGTCACAAAGTGATGGCCTACTATGTTCACATTTCTGAGGTTTATTCCCTAAGGTAGGAATCATTCAAATCAGCAGATCCTATAGAAAGCGTTAATAATGTTTTGGAATTGTGGGGTTTTGAAAATGATTCCATAATAATTCTGAAACCCCCAAAATTCCTCATTTCGCGAAAGACCCTATAGTGATGGGCATCCATAAATGTTATGCTGAAAATTCAGTTAATCCGGCTTATGATACGTATATCTGTTAGGGGTGCCATAAATTTGACGCTGGTATTCCGTACCGGCAGAAATGCCTTGCAACTTACTGTTACCTTGGTATCAAATTTTTGTAAGTCACTTAAATATTGAAATAAACAAAACAGTTCAGTTCAGTTATCTATTTACAAATAGACTCATTCAGCATACAGTTGAGCTACACATTTCACAAAATGAAATCTTGAAATTTCCCTGACTGTACAATAAGCACTTTTTAACAACGTTCACTTATTACTTTGGATATCTCCATAACTGAAGTAAGCAAATAGATACACTTTGACCACATAAAATAGGTAAATACAAAATATTTGAGACTATCTACCTTCCCACTTCAGTAGCATATTGAAATATCACCTTTTCAACTAAGGCTGAAATGGGCCAGATACTCATCGTTAATCCTTTTGCCAGCGTCCAATTTAAGGGTAGGATTATAGTGAGCCAGGTATCTAGCGTCCAATAGATGGCCCACCGTTGTGATCTCTATTTTGTTTTTTTTCAAGATTACAATACTTTTTGTCTCGCATGGTCGTTCAAAAGTAAAAAACAAACCAACCAAAGAAACAAAATGGTCGGGAGCGAGTGTGGCTTGCGTATAAGGGTTCCGTGCCATTCGTAAAACTATAAGACTTAGAATGATCGCATCAGTTTTTCTCAGAAGATAAGGTAAACATCAAGCGAAAAAAAACATTTTCGTACGGAATATGGATTTGGAGAAATTATTGGCTTTTTACTTATCCCCCAAAACTTGTTTTCAAGAATTGAGCTTCAATAGCTTTGGAGATAAAGGCCAATATTTTCAATACGGATAATGATGAATGAAAATAAATGGCACCCCTTTGCCGCATTCGTAATTTACTTCACTTTTTCAGTTTCGCTCGAGAATGCAAGGCTTACCTGCAGGGTATCTTCTGTCATCTTCGGTGGTCAAGTCAATTCCTTGCAAAAGTGCTTCTTTGAATTCTTCCACATTCTCACACTCTGGGAACTTTCCAGCTATCCCAGAAATCACAATGTCTTCAGCGGATACCATTCTTTCTGAATAATTTGATTACAATGAATAGTAGTCACCGATATGTCTATAATCTTCTGAATCACAATATTCGAATGGTGGCGAATTTATATTCAACTCATCCTGGTCCGCTTTGAATTGCTAATGGGGTGATGAAGTTCACAGTTGTTTGTTTTCAAAGTATATAGTTACAAACAATTGGTAACATTAGATATGTTAGCATGCAGAAAACACCCAGAATTCACACGTTTTTCCGAATCCAAGACAATCATTGGGGTATTGCAGTCCAAAAGCCCTCTTGATCTGTCAATATCAACAAACACATGGGGTAAACTTAAATTCAAAAAAATATTAACAAAATGATTCAAAAAAATTTATAGTAAATATGATGATTTGTAGGGGAACTTTGTAAACGAAATTGATTGGGAATTCAGAAACAAACTATTTTCTCAGTTAAGAAGAAATGTTCATTCATATTTTGTTCTTCAGGCTCGACTCTCAATTTAAATATTTGTTTGGGAAAAAATTTTGATGAGCAAAACTTTATGTTGCTGAAATGATTGTTTGTGATTTCTACTTTCGAAAAAAAAAAAAAAAAAATACTGAAAAGTATTGCTACTCATTCATTTCCCTTTTCACACGCTTTATATTAGCTTCACTTGTATGTTTGTTTGTAACCGACTCCTTTGGGCGCGGTTTTGACCCACTTCTAGACGTACGAATGATTTGAAATTTGGCAGGTGTACATAATTACGGTGACAATGCATTGAGAAATTTTTGTTTGAAAAAAAAACATAATGGCGGCTACAATATGGCGGACGAGTTTTGTGATTATGGTCCGATTTGCTTCAAAATTGATATCTGAGGGTTTTCGTGGTAAGAGATTATGATTCTTTTGTGAAAACTCAGAAATTCAAGATGGCGGCTCCAGAATGGTGGACGAGTTTTGTGATTATGGTCCGATTCTATTCAAAAGTGGTATGTGGGGGTAATTGGGGTCCAATATTATGATTGTCATTGAAAATTGAAAAATTCTAGATGGCGGCTCCAAAATGGCGGACAAGTTTTGTGATTATGGTCCAATTCTATTCAAAATTGGTATGTGGGGGTTTTTGGAGTCGGAGATTATGTTTGTAACCGACTCCTTTGGGCGCGATTTTGACCCACTTTAAACGGTCAGATTGAACTCAAACTTCGTAGATTTTTCGAGGACCGATGACAATACACTAATTTTATAAGATTATTCAATTTTTTTATTTGCAAAATAAGATTTGTTAATTTATATAACTTTCATAAAAAACTAAAAAAACACGCATTTATAAATAAACCAAACCAAAAAGTAGGAAATGAATAGTAGTTTAAAAAAACTAAAAAATAAGCTTTTATAGAAAACCAAATTGAAAAAATTGAAAATAAGTAAAATTTCATTTTATTTAAAAAAAAGCGTGAGGTGCATGGTATTAATAATTATACAGTGCTAGTCAAAAGTCCCCTCCCCCCCTCGTATCTTTTGAATGGGTATACTTATAATAATGAAATTTGGAGGGTGGAAATAAACGGATGTAGGCTTCTCAACTGGTCATAACAGGTGACGCAATAGTCATAAATGACGTCACAAGGCCACTGTGACCAATAATTTTGAATGGGACCCTATGGCAAGTGACAGCTCGTTTGAAAGGTATTGAAAATACCTATTCAGTCATACCAATTTTGTTTGGGTTTCGGCTGATTTTGATTGATAAATTGAAGAAATACGAAAATTATAGTTTCGCATTTAATTAATAAAGATTTTAAAGTACGCCTCTGGTTAATTGTCAAAAAGGTTGACGTTTTTGAATTCTCTACTTGTCAAAAGTGTTTATACCTTGAAAATTTACCTAAGCTATTGTTTAACGAGACGTTTAAGTGTTTACATAGGCAAAATGGTACGTACTGTAGCCGACAAAGTAGCAGCTATCTTAGTAATTGGTGAATGTAGAAACAATTTCCATGCAGCGGAACGACTGTTTAATGAGAGGTACCCGATCGCCCTATATCGAGGGTTTATTTGAGGGAGCTTTCGGAAGTTTAAGCATCAGGTAGTGTTCAAGATGCCAAACGATCTGGTCGACCAACAATTAGTGATGACAAAAAATTGACTAATTGGAGAAATGGTAGTAAACCCTACTTCTTCCACAGCCCAAGTTGCGTCTATCTGTGAAGTCAGTCAAAAGGGCAGTACATAGGGTGTTGGCTAAAACAAATTTCATCCATACAAATTAAAAATGGTGCACCAACTTTCGATGATGACCCTGACCGAAGACTAGAATTCTGTGAAACTATGTCCAATAAAATGAACCAACAACCAGGCTACATACAGACAATTTGTTTTAGTGACGAAAGTACTTTCTTTCTCAATGGAATGTTACACTCAAAATGTGAGGTATTGGAGGACACAAATCCTCACATCTTTCGTGAAAAACATACTCAATTTCCAGAAAAGTAAATGTTTGGGCAGGTATTTTGGGAAACCACATAGTTGGGCCTCTTTTTCAATGCTAACTTAACCGGTGAATTGTATCTGAGATGTTACAAAATGATATTGAGGCGTTAATTTGAAATTCTAGAAGATAATCCAGATGAATTCGACAACTTGGAAATAACGTTTCAACAAGATGGTGCTCCTGCACACATTACGGTGCAGTAAGACGTTACCTAGATGAAGAATATCGTGGTAGATGGATTGGACGACGAGGTTCGATCGAATGGCCAGCTCGGTCAGCGGACCTTACACCATTAGATTTTTTTCTATGGGGGAACTTGAAATCTTAGGGTTTACGCTACAGCACCTGACAGTATTGCCATTCTGAAACAACGAATTGTTGAAGAATGTAGGGCAATTTCTGCTGACACACTGGGACGAGTACGACAAGAGTTTAGCAATAGGATGCATTACTGCCAGGAAGTAGATGGAGCACATTTCGAACACTTATTATAAGAACTGGTTCTTAAATCTTTATTAATTAAATGCGAAACTATAATTTTCGTATTTCTTCAATTTATCAATCAAAATCAGCCGAAACCCAAACAAAATTGGTATGACTGAATAGGTATTTTCAATACCTTTCAAACGAGCTGTCACTTGCCATAGGGTCCCATTTAAAATTATTGGTCACAGTGGCCTTGTGACGTCATTTATGACTATTGCGTCACCTGTTATGACCAGTTGCGAAGCCTACATCCGTTTATTTCCACCCTCCAAATTTCATTATTATAAGTATACCCGTTCAAAAGATACGAGGGGGGGAGGGGACTTTTGACTAGCACTGTATAGTACATTACACACCCAGGGCAGTAAAGTAAGGAATGTCTCAGATCACAGGTAATTGTTGGCATGCACCCCACGCTTTTCTTTAAATAAAATACATTTTTTTTCTTATTTCCTATTTTTTTAGTTTGGTTTCCTATAAAAGCGGGTTTTTCAGTTTTTTAAACTATTATTTTAATAATGGGATTACCTTCCCACAGTCGGTATAATAAATTCAAGACAGTAACCGAATCCCAATGCCTAGAGAAAAGAAATTTGGTAATAGGTGTTTGCATATTTACCTTCTGAACACAAATTTGCGGCCAAAGTGTAAGATTTCCTGATGCTTCCAATACTGAAGTCTTTGTTTTCGCAAGGAAATTTATACAAAACTTATTTCACCATTGATATTCACTTTAGCTCCCAATGCAATTCCTACCAACATTTCGACCTAACAAATACTACCTCATCGAGAATTTGGCTTTTGAATATATGTGTATTTATATTGATTTTAATTTTTTTAGGAATGGACAAACTGTGGTCATTTAGTTTTCATTCAAATGCAAATAACAATAACCCGAATAATTTCTCAGAAATATAACATAGCAAGAAACCTACAGCATTCAGGGTTCTATATTATATGAAATTTGTAATATTGTATTCATTCATTCGATAAAACCATAATTATAAAATTATGCAGTTCACCATGAATTTTGTCTGCCTTGCCGTGTTACTCGCCAGAAGAAATACACAGATAAGTGTAACTTCCATTCTAATTACAAGAATTGCAATGTAGATAGACAGGCTATACTCATTCCTAGTACTGTACATAATCACTCCACTAAATGAATATTATTCCAGTAATAATTCAAGAAATCTTGATATGAGCCATCCTTCACAATCGTTATTTTTTTTCAAGAATGGCATTTATTGTTGGAATTCACTTTGTTAGGTCACACGTGAAGACAAAAAAATTTCATAGAATTGTAACAAATTAAAAAGTGGTATATATTTTATCGTCTTACAATTGTTGGTGCAAAATGTATTACAATTCCCGATGGAATTGGAGAAACTGTATTGAATGCCACAGTATAAATCTACAGACCTTCGCTGTTGAAATATCATATAAATATTCTAACTTTATATATTTGTGATGTGCCGGGATTCAAAATTTGCGCAGTGGTGTTTGAGCTCCCGTTTGGAAAAAAACAGACTGATTTTCGTGACTTCACTTTGTTTACAAGAGTCTTACATAAAAAGAATGTTCTAGTTAAAAAATTGTAGTTTCAAAAAATTCATTGTCTACAAACTTGCTATGAGGTACCACTTTCCACACTCGTTAGTAAATATAATATTTTATACCAGCGAAATAATTTGTCAGGCCGAGTCGTCAACAAAACATATCATCTTGTGTGAAAATTCCATTGTTTCGGCAATGAATAGATGTCTGGACGAACTATAGATAGGAATACAAGGTTATAAAAAATACCGTTACGTGAATTATAACGCCCGTTCTCATGGGAACCGCTGCCTCCGCTGACGACGGTGCCGAGATATCATCCAATTCCTGGAAGCTGATGCGCCAGCATTTTTCATCACCATGAAAAAACCTTAGTTTTTATTCATTATTATTTTTGCTCTTGTATGTTCTTGTGATGAAAATTGATTTTTTCAAAAAGACTTTGAGATCCAAAAGTCGGAACGTATCAGTTTTCGTTTCTACGATTGATTGTATATCGGAACTGTTGACTTTGTTTTGTAGAGGAGTTGTGAAGGAGCGGCTCTTCGAAAATCAAGAAACCCAGTCCATCGCGGACCCGTAGCTGACCTCAGCAGACACAATCATCGGGTATTGGGACAGAATCGTCTGATCGCGCAAGGAAGCCATCTGGGAAATTCAAAATCAAGGCACCAGTTGTCTGCCTTAAAGGAGGATGCTCAAAGTATTCGTAATTTTAATGTAAGTCGATGATATTAATATATCTATCAGAAACTTTTGTAAATTTAAATTTAAACACTGAAACTCCTTCAGCTGACTCTTCTGTTCATTCACAAAGTTGTACTGAAAATTCGATTTCAACAATGATCAATCAATTCAGACCAGGACACCTCAAATGCGTACCTGAATTCGGCGGCAACCCTTATGATTTGAACAGATATTTATCGAAATACGATTCAATAATCAATACGTTTTATAATGTAGCACATCCAGCTTATTTTCAAAATGTTCACTTGTTGAATTGTCTCATTTCAAAATTATCAGGCAACGCCAAACTCGTAGCTTATATACAGAATGTTTCAAACTGACAGGTATTTCTTTTTTTTCCATTCTAGTATGAGTCCTATTGGGAGAATTTATCTGGTCTGAGTGATGACGAATATGATGTAAGCGATGCAGACAGTTCGGAGGGTCGTTCTTTTATACCAGAGAGTGATAGTGATGATGATTCCAACCATGATGGAAGTAACGCAACACTAGAAGTGGAAGAAGTCGTCCAGCAGTCCGATGATGACGACGATTTGCCATTGTCGACTTCTTTGCCTGCCAAACAGAAGAAGGCGCAGGCGAAGTCAATAAAAGAAGACATTGACTGGAAATCAAAGTCCTTGGAGTTGAATGAGGATCAGTTACGCTTTCATGGGGATACTGAGTTGTCTGCTGAAATAATGTCATTGAAAACTCATCAGTTCTTCTCATTCCTTTTCTCAGAAGAACTAATAGCAAAGATTACTGAAAAAACAAACTTATATTCAGTGCAAACTAAGCCTAAAAGACCACCTATTTTTACACAGAACGAAATGAATAATTACTTTGGCATCATTATTCATATATGTCTGGTACATATGCCCAACATCAGGTCATTTTGGAGTGAAGAATTGAGATTTGCACCTATCGCAGATGTGATGCCAGTGAACAAATTTGAAAAAATACGCCAGGTTATTCATGTCAACAACAATGCTACCTTTATTCCTCGTGATCAGCCGGGACACGATAGGCTTTATAAGATCAGACCCCTCGTTGACTGAAGATTTTTTTCAGCGGCAGAGCAACGTATTAGCATTGTTAGACATTATATTAAGCTATATATGCCAAAGAAGCCTCATAAATGGGTCCATTCGGGGTTTGCCTATAAATTCGAAATTTATACTGGTGAACAGAAATATGATCAACCTGATGATGAACCCAACCTTGGAGTTACTTCCAATTTGGTTCTACGCTTAGCCAGAATTATTGCTCAATAGAAGAATTACAGATTGTATCACAATTACTATGCTTTTTTGCAACTAATTGTATATTTGGCAAGAGAGGGAATTCTTTCTCTGGGCACAATACGACGAAAAAGTGGATCGAGGGACAAGTCACGAGTTGGTTGCTTCAGTGGACGGTGTTGACATTTCTACTAGTGTGTGGAAAGATAATAAATATGTGACTTTAATGACATCCTTTGCAGGAAAAAATCCTAACTCGAAAGTGAAACGGTCCGATCGTAAGGAGAAAAAAACTGTCGAAGTTGAGTGCTCATTCATTATTTACGAGTATAACCGACATATGGGGGCGTCAATTTGCTGGACAGCTTCATGGGAAGATATAAGATAAAATTGAAAAGTCGCAAATGGTACATGCGTATTTTCTATCATCTTCTGGATTTGAGTTTGGTAAATGCCTGGATACTCTACAAACGAGTTCTTCCGAAAAAAAAAATAGTTTGAAAAAAACTAAAAAAACACGCTTTTATAAATAAACCAAACTAAAAAGTAGGAAATGAATAATAGTTTTAAAAAACTAAAAAAACACGCCTTTATAGAAAACCAAACTAAAAAAATTGAAAATAAGAAAAATATTTCATTTAAAAAATAAGCGTGGCGTGCATGGTATCAATAATTATATAGTACATTACACATCTAGGGCAGTAAAGTAAGAAATGTCTCAGATCAGAGGCGATACCATGCACCCCACGCTTTTTTTTGAATAAAATAATGTTTTTTTTTATTTTCTATTTTTTCAGTTTGTTTTTTCCTGAAAGTGTGTTTTTTCGTTTTTTCAAACCATTATTTATATCCTACGTTTCAGTTTGGTTTATTTATAAAAGCGTGTTTTTTTAGTTTTTTTTTATACTATTATTTTTTTGCAAATTAAAAAATGGAATAATCTTATCAAATTAGTGTATTGTCATCGGTCCTCGATAAATCTACAGATTTTGAATGAAATCTGACCGTTTAAAGTGGGTCAAAATCGCGCCCAAAGGAGTAGGTTACAAACAAACATACAAGTGAAGCTAATATAATATGAAAGCGTGTAAAAACAGCCTGGTTGCAAGGTGAAAAACCAAGCTCAAATTAGAGTAGAAGTTGCTTATGATTTGTGTTATGTGAGAGCACCCCCTAGCAAACGCGGTCGTCCGAGTACCAGTCTGGAAAACGAATTAAAAGAAAAAAGTTCGTACTGACCAAATGGGGCACTGGCCAGTCCTCCAAGAAGCCAAAATGAGGTAGAAATTTTCAAAATATAGAGGTTTTACGCACACCAAATGCTAAAAATGCGATCCAGATCTTGGTTTGAATAAGAAAAACAACTGTTTCAAAAACTTTCACATGTAAATCTCTTAGCATGTAATACATGATGTTGCCGTTTCGCTACAAACAGTTTTTTGTAAAAATAAAGTGAAGTATTTTGATTTTTTCTCTATTTTTCCCGGATTAAGATCAATGCAAAGTCCAGTATTCATGATATTTGGTATTAAAAAAAAGTCATCCATTTAAGGATTTTGAAGATACATCAACAAGAAATTTCGTGGACCAGAGAGATGGGTCTGGCCTAAATCGAGATTCAGTTATGCTGAAATAGGCTCTAAATGAGAAACCTCAACAGTTTTATGATAGGTGTTTAAATATCTTGAACCTTTCATGCAATTATATTGATGTACACGAAATTACGAACGACTCTAAGAAATTGAATCACGATTTATATAGTAACTTGACACTCAGAACTTTTCTTTCATTCAAACGATGTATGAAACTCAAATCACTCAGTGAAGCGCTACAATTCATTTTTCAAGAGGATAACGTAAAATATATTCAAACCAAATATTCCACAACCTAGGCCACCAATGCAAATTCAGCATTCATTTACTCCACCAAATGCTCATTTCAATGCTAACACTTCGAACAATTTTTTCAGATCACATAATTCTTTTCCCTCTCAGCCAATAACCATACAGCCAAGATCGCAAAATCAACTCCGAAAATTCTTAACTAACTCGCAAGTTTTTAGGCAACCGCATCAGAATAGAAATGTTTTCAGACCAAATAAAAATCAATCATTCCCTAAACTACACCTATGAGTGTATCCCCTCGAAATACTTTCAACAAACCAACCCCAATGAGCGTATCAACTAGAAATAATGCTAACAATCAACAAGGCCCTTCAACCTCATTTCATCAGCAACCTCAAATAAACTTTATATCGGAAAAACTATTCAATACGGTAGTAAAAAATAAATTATCCAAAAACGTCGAAGACGATCACAATTCCATTAAACTGACGAAATCAAGCCCTACAGAAAACATTTAACGAAATAACTACGATTATTCTGAGGAAAATTTTCAGGAAATATCAACGATCAAAAATCAAACATAGTCTCTCAAAAATTATCTTTCCATAACGCCAATTCTAGTGAATTCTCATATAATACTTCCCCAGAATATAACATATGATGCCTTATTGATTCAGGTTCCACGAAATCATTTGAAGGGTGCCATATGCGAAAAGAGGTAAGTGCCACTTTTTGGCAATTGCGGGTTTTGAGCTAAATAGATAGTATGTGGCACGGTTTACTTGCACAATAAAAATAATATTGATGGCGCTTTGCAAACGGAGAGGTATTTAAGGAATTCAAATGTCAAAACGTAGTAAGTGCCAACTAACAGCTGTTTAGTTTAACATAACCTAGGGAGACGTTTAGAGCGATGTTCATTGTATTTCGTTCGCCAAGAGGTAAGTAAAGACTATTATAAAAGCCTTATTCAGGAGTTATGTGTAATAAAAGCGTTGAACAAATAATATCCTGTTTATTATGTCGTAGCTTATTGTTTATAACACGATTTTTAGCATTCAGTGCCCCATGTGCAACTTTGATGGCACATACTTTGTTTTGAAAATTATGCCGAGTAACAAAATGATTGCCATTGTTTCCATTGAAATGTTATCACAAAACACTCATAAGTTAGAAACAGAATCATTTTTAGTTTCTAGAATTACCAAAGCAGTTTATTTCCAGTTCATTATTCAAAATTGATAAATCAGATCAGTTTTCCAAAATATTCAATCGAAACATCCAACAAAAAACCAGCCGACAATATATAAATATTCGCGTCACATTATAAGCGACCTAGAAATCCTAAATGAAATATAACAAAGCACAATTGCTAACCTTGATGGATAAAAATTATTAGGTTTCGAGGTCAGCAGAGAAACAAAGATGAATCAGTAGTTGCCAGGCCCTGGTGTTTATCACAAGTCATGAGTCGGTGAAATGCCCCCCTGAGAAAAAGCTGGAGGCCATCGAAGTGGTAGAATGTAGTTTCTACTTCTGAGCTGCCGTTCTGGCTGCATTGTATATATAGTCCTTAGGTATAAATATAGTTTTTGTTTTTGGATTCTCTCAAGGCCCCTGAGGCCATATATTTATGACAATATGCATTATATTATATGCATATATCTAAAATGATACCAGAGTTTGCCAGGAATATTTTGTGTTTGTTACCGAACTAAACTAATACATATAAATGTGCCTCCTGTGAAATGTCTAAATTTGCACATTCTACCTTTTGCATATGGCACCCTTCATTTGTTGATCCCAATATCGCTCAGAATTTATTTCCAAATTCATTTAAGTACGATCCTTCCACTGTTTCAACCGTTCTCCAGAAATCAGCCCACAAATTCAGTGCATTTACCACAACAGAGAAATCTGAAATTTTACTTTTTCAAATTTCACAATATTTTCAAAGGTTCGATAATTTTAAACTCTTACAGGCCAGTTTAGATTTTGAGAGTGGCTAGAATTAGGCTCCAATTTCAGGAAACTTAAAACGATTTGAACTTGGTTACAGTCGCAGCGCGTTCAGAACAAGTCATTAAAGTTGAAACTTTTTTCTATTCAACAAGGTGAAATTATAATACCGCACCAACTGCGAAATACCTGATTGTTCGACAATAGCAAATGGCAAAGGTATAACCACTATACTGATCAATACCACGAAGCCAGTAACACTAAATTTTTCGGAACCTTTAATAGTAGAAAAATGCAATCGAATTGAAAAAATCGATTTTCAAAATTTTGATGACTCCTCGAAACAAATTCTAGATCTTTCAAAAATACGAATATTTAGACATATTTTACTACGAAAACATATCCCAAACTTCCACAAGCTGAGTAAAACAGGCGACGAGGTACCGGTATATACAAAATCCATTTATACATAAACAGGAGGTCGAAGAACAAATCAAAAAAATGTTTGATGAGAATAATCCTACCAAGCAACTCTCCGTGGTCCTCACCCATCTGGTACGCTTCTGGTAAACAGAAGTGAAGAGTGGTAGTTGACTATCGCGAGCTGAATAAATAAAAGCTTGTCTTTAAAAATTTTGTTTTTATAATTTTTATTCTTACATGAGATTTTACAAATACCTTTTTTTTCTTAATACCGCAGGACTGTCGAGATTTTCATTTTCCCGCTCTACGACTTTTTACTTTTGTTTGATGATGTCTGTATTGATTTTTGAGTAAAAGAGTTTAGACCGTTCTTTGTGTTCGTTGGTGTAATTATTCAATAATTTTCGATCAATTTCGATATTGAAAGGATCATCGGTGGATATGTGTCCACTTATGACATCTTTAGGTTTGAATTTGGTAACCGAATGGATGGAATGGTTATATGCCAGGACTACATATAACATTTTCATTTTAGCCTGGGTTTTCGTGAAGCCCTGCGTATTCAGGAGTCTAATGTGTTCTAAAATGGTGGAATGAAATCGTTCAATCATTCCGCTCGATTGAGGGTGATGTGGTGAGACAAAGTGTACTTCTACTTTGTGCAGTGCCAAAAGTTCAGATATTAAAAAGTTATCGAATTCGGTACCATTATCAACAATTATTTTCTTTGGTATGCCATGATGTGAGAAGAATTGGATTAAGTTATCGGCTACTTCAGTACCTGTCAGTGAGTTAACGAGATAGGCTCGAGCATATTTTGTAGAACTATCCAAAGTTTTGGGGAATTTAGTTTTTTCCATAGTGAGAGTATTTAAATGTACGATTTCTAATGGTTTCGTCGCAGTGGACGTGATATTTAGTTTCATTTTAATTGGGTTGCATTCATATTTACTTCGTTGACATGTAACGCACTGGTTGATATAATTTTGAATAGATCCAAATGCACGAAAGAGGCAAAAATTATTCCTTTCATCGTTTGATCTAGGTTATACGGTGAGTAACAGATTCAAAATCCGCCGCGCAAGATTACCTATTTTGTATCCGCAGCAAGCTTTTTAATCTGTTACTCAGCGAATAACCTAGATCAAACGATGGAAGAAATTATTTTTTCCTCTTTAGTGCATTTGTATAAATAAAAGCTTGTCTTCAAAATATTTTTTTTTATAATTTTCATTTTTAACTTTCAAGTTCTGTTTTTATTATCAACTAATAAAAGCTTGTTTTTTTTCCTTTATTTATTTTAGATTTTTTAATATTTATAAAGTTGAATAACTAGTTTAGTAATCTCTATCTAATTTATTTTTGAATTTCGACAAAAAAAAATCATAATCTCCGACCCCAAAAACCCTTAGATACCAATTTTGAATAGAATCGAACCATAATCACAAAAATTGTCCGCCATATGGGAGCCGCTATTTTGTTTATTTTTCCTAACAAAAAATGCATAATGCATTGTAACAGGATTTTGATATTTGGCAGGTTATGAACACCTGTCAAATTTCAAAATCAATCGGACGATTAGAAGTGGGTCAAATTTAACTTGCAGCATTTGATTATAGACAGACAGATATCGGGACAAGAGAAACTGAAAGTGAAAGCTTGTAAAAAAATCCACCAAAATATTATTCGGCCAAGCAAATCACCTTGGTCATCCCCTATCCGGATAGTCCCAAAAAAGGCGGATGCGTCAGTTAAAAAGAAATGGAGAATTGTGATAGATTATCGCAAACTGAACGAAAAAACTGTAGATGACAAATACCCAATCCCAAACATCACATACGTATTAGACAAAATAGGCTAATGCCAATACTTCACGACGCTCGACTTAGCGTCAGGATTTCACCAAATTCAAATGAATGACTTTGGCAATGAAAACCCCGCTTTCAACGTCAAAGGAGAACATTATGAATTTTTAAGAATGCCTTTTGGATTGAAAAATTCTTCCTCTACCTCTCAACGCTGCTTAGACAATTCTTCACGTGAATTCATCAACAAAATTTGAGTGATCTACCTGGATGATATTCTAATATTCTCAAATTCATTTCACGAACACATAGAAAGATCAAAAAAATATTTAACAAATTTCTTGCACACGAAACGGCCTACTTAGGACACGTGATCACAACCTCAGGTATCAAGCCAAACTCAGATAAGCTCAAACAAAATTATTCCACAATCGAAAAAAAACTGCTTGCAATCGTTTCAGACCATACCTTCACGAAATAAAATTCAGAATAATCACAGACCACAAGCCTCTCCAATGGATGATGTCTCTCAATGACTCCCATTCCAGATTGTTGAGATGGCGACTTGAAATAGAAGAATTCGAGTACGTGGTAATTTACAAAAAAATCAAAATCAATACAAACGCTGACGCCTTCTTTCGTATAGTACTCCACATTAACGAAACAGACAACGACATAATGTAATTTTTTTCAATAAATTACACACCACAACACAATCCAGACATCTACATATCTTCAATATTAGGCGAAATACACAACCCCCTATATACATATATATATATATATATATATATATATATATATATATATATATATATATATATATATATATATATATATATATATATATATATATATATATATATATATATATATATATATATATATATATATATATCATAGCAGACGTAGAAGAACCCACCAAATCTTCCAGCACAGAAATTGCAGAAACAACCTCTTAGACATTCCAATTTTAGAACAACCCTTAAACATGTATAATCACCAAGTTCTACTAAAGAAACTTATGGTATATAAACAGATCTAATAGAAATTTTCAGGAAAAAATTAAACAATGATATTTTTTGATGTCCCGGAAATTGTACCCACATTTTGCAATATCGTTGCAAATTCCTTCACACCTCTTGCTGAACAATCAATACGTTGCAATCACGTTTAACAAAACAACAAGAAATAATACGAAAATACCACACATCACCTACAAATCACAGAGGAATAATCGAAAATGAAAAAGCGATCAGAAAAAATACTACTGGCCTAAACTTAATACGGATTTGAGACATTATAATAATAACTGCGAAAAGTGTCAAACCACCAAATACCACAGAAATCCCCCTAGGCAAATATTGGGAATCACTCCTGTACCTAGTAGACCATTTCTAACTATAATTGATTCGTTTTCAAAATACGCTCAAGCCTACCTATCATTGAACAAAAGCGCTGTAGGCATGATAAATAATCTTATTATATTTTTTGGACACCACGGCATCCCAGAACTCATAGTCTCTGACTGTTGAACGGAATTTAAAAACGAAACATTATTTGAACTAACTTCACTTTATAACATCAAAGTACATTCCAGAACTCCTGATACTACGGTCCAATGCCAACGTAGAAAGACCCATTCAACATTGATTGAACACTTCTAGACTATTGATAAATGACCAACCCAACGAACAAAACATGACTGTTAATGCCTCACGCAACAGCTACAATCACTATATTCACTCTAGCACTCGGTGACATGTTACCGATAGAAATAATAAATTAACATTCAAAACCTAAAAAATCCCCTCATTAACTTGAAATCAATTATACATAGTTACGTTCAGAACACAAAAGAAAATAATGTATCAAAACATACAAACGCCCTTTTCTAAACAAAATGAAAAATTAAAACAAACGAAGAAAACTAAAAGACCAATACAATAAAAAAAGGAGATATAGTATACAAAGAAACTTGTCAGAAACAAAACACCCCCCCTAGGTTCCGACAAGAAAAAAAGTGAAAAAATAACGAAGATAAAAATAACCAAATTGGAAGACAGAATCATTCACAAAGTTAATATAAAACGCCCCTTTTGTTCCAGATTGATCTACCGAAAATTTTGGGAGTCAAAAAACCAAGTAAAAACTGAAAACCAACCCCGGGATACTACCGAACCAAATAGGAACAGCACGAACTTTCATTCTCTATTTCGACCTAGATCCAATATCGTCTGGAATCGCAGAACGCAGAAGATGCAATAAAATACAACGCCATGAAAGACTTACAGCTAAACGATGTTATTTTGGTTCAGCTGTAAGTCTTTTATGGCGTTGTCGTATTTTATTGCATCTTCTGCGTTCTCCAAAGTGAACGAACAGATCCCTCTTTCAACTAACATGATCGCCACATTTAACGAAACCGTAAATTAGCTCGAAATGAATATGCCATAGAAGATCGACTCAATAAAATATCTGATATCACATTCAGATTTGAAAAATACATAGAAATTAAAGAAATGGCATCAGCCCACTTAATAGTAGATATACTATTAGCAGAAAATGCGGCGTCCTTTGCTAAACTCAATAGAGTTCACCCAAGGATAAATGATATTGATAACTTAGAAAACAACATAAAAACCTTAGATGGTATATACAAAAAATAGCCTTCTGTTTGGTATTCGAACACAAGACATAACAAGTAGTACGATCTAATAGAAGTCTCAACTTACAACAAAAATGATAGAATTGTCTTCATATTGAAATTCCCTCAATTTCCAGTACTATCATTTCTATCCCATACCTATACCCATACCTTAACCTTTTCTACTTATGAATGATGATTATTACCAATATTTGGCCGACCCATGTGCATTATCGTACAACCAATACTACTGTACAACACCTCAAATAACAGAGAGGCACAAGATTCCACATTGCATAATCCAAATTCTAAATATGACCTCGCCAATCACACATTGTCAAAAACAACCATAATAATTATCAAAGCAGATTCAGTTGAACAAATAATCGACGGCCACTATATCATGTTTGTAAATTCCATTCGCAAGTTACATACAAGAGGTCCGCCGAGGACATTATTACCCAACCGAGGGATATATCTACTCCCAACCCCCAGGATACACATTCGAAACAGAATTCCACAAATACAGTAACGAAGGCATCAACGAGGTCCACAAACCACTTCTATTACCTGGACTAGTCATACCAGAGGCCCCTCAAGAAGAGAAATCGATACCACTAGTCCTCCACGATATCCCATTGGACAAACTTAAAGAGCTGCATTACGGGAAATCCACAATGTGCCCCGTCACATTTACCCACTATTCCCATTTGCCTTCCTATGATAGCTCTCTACAAAGGACAGATATACCAGAACCCCGATCACCCAAGCAGCCCGAGCAACACCTGGGCCCCCCCCAAGACAAAAACATTTTTTTTCTGAAAAGCCCTTTTTTCCCAAAATTGGGATGGAGGAGTTAAGAGCCCAGAGACCTTATCGCCCTTATCGTGACCCCAGACCCCCAACCGAGGGTTTTTTCTAATATATAGATGCTTATTTTATTCCAATTTGATATTATAATTGTAAAGATCAATTGATCTCCAAATTTTGTTTGGGAAATAAATGTTTTAAAAAGTTATTGTTTATGAAAACATAATTTTTTTAAAAAAGATATTCGTAATAAAAATTGGGGGTCCATGTTTGTTTTAAAAAAGATTGAACTTGACCACCTTTTTGTGTCACAAAGTATTTATTTTTGATGTAATTATATTGTTTTTGACGCATGAACAAAAAAAGAATTCTTGTCAGTGGAATGTATCATTTATAATTCTGTTATGGTTATTTCTAATTGCTTTATTTATTATGTATTAAAATATATTCATTCTGAACCACGAATGAAAATTTTTTAACATTTTCTATACATTGTTGAATTCCACTCGAAATTTTATGTTTTCTGGGAAATTAAATTAACATTAAAAGGGCTGTCTCGTCATGGAAAATCGTTTATAAAATAATATTGAAGAAATGAAAATTGTGGCATTGGGAAAATTTTCAAATTCAAAAAACTATCTTTGGGGGAATAAACCTGAAACTTTGGGTCTCTAGTCCATATTCTAAGAGCTTTGAGGAAAAGGTTCCTTTGGTTTGAAGATACCCTTTTTTTTTGAATTCAATGTTAGTAGTGAGAAGATTATGATGATAAGGGGGTGTAATCAGTGGCCATCAATGTAAATTTTACTTTTTTTCAGTCAAGGGCAGGGCGATCTCCGATCACTGAACAAAAGGGCCCAAAAATAAATTGAAGGGAAAATAGCGTCGGGAAATAAATGGGATTTTATAGTCGCCCCCCCCCCCCCCCTTAACTTTTTTTTAAAGGTTCCTAGAACAATGGGGGACAAACCATTTTGAATTTATACCGACACTACTTTTAAATAAAAATTTGAACGCCGATAGATTTGGGGGGGCACATCAACCAAGTAGGGATTTAAGCGCCCCCCCCACGTAACGTCACTGTGACCTTTAATGGTTGCAGGTGCAATTTTGTGGTTTGATTAGATTTGACTTGAATTTTCATTTTTTTGAATTGGGTTTTCGACTTTGAGATTGCCAGGACCTTGAATTTGACCGAGATTTTTAAATTAAGTTTTTCTTTGAGATTTGACCTTTTGTTTTGATGTTGGGATTGTTTCCAACCTAAGATTTGATCTTTTTTTTTTTTGACCTTGACTAAAGTTTGGTGTAGGCATAATATTTTGTGGCATGACCTTCATGAATCC